>JAQIWP010000668.1:0-21723 GCA_034695525.1 Euzetes globulus | reverse complement strand
AATACTTATGGGCTTTACGTGAATAATAAAGACATTTCAAAAGACCAGTGTTTGGCAGGTCTTCCAAAACAAATGCTTGAATTCAATACAATATCTGTCGAAAAGTTTAATATTGAAGTGAATGAGAAAACGCTATGAAAAGTTCGTGAAAATCGAACGTAAAGACTAACAAAATATATAAGAATGAAGTGCACTCTCCGACTACCCGTTTACTGATACAACTGTTTAGATATATCGTGGGCTGAAGACTCAGCGAAACCATTCATTAAATCTTTTTTTTCACTATTTGCTCAGTCTTTTTGCAGGTATTATTCCAAACAAATGTTTTTACGCTAAATTCAAATTATTTTCAAAAAGATTTGAATGGTAGTTAACTGTTTTTAGGAAGTGGAGGGAAGGATAGGGAGAATGTATTTGCATTTAGAAATGAATAATTTAGTCATTGATTGAATTGTTTATTAAATAAAACAAGAGTATAGAATGATAAAAATCTAATTTTTGGTTATAAATACATTTGCATTAATAGCCGGGGCTGAAGCAGATAGACTTTGTCAGTGATAGCACCCCCTTTCCTCAGAGTTAGATTATTAGAGAATTTCATTACTACAAACAGTAAACTTAACCCTATATACATGGCACAGGTATTTCGCTGTTGAAAAAGCCAGAATTTAGATGTTCTTTTGGTATATTGTTACAGGATTAGCTTGGCCATTTACAAATGAAGATATACCCAACTAACAATTGAGAGGTTTCGCATAGGCTGAAATAAATTAAATAATTGCTTTATGCTGTCGTTTTTCATATTTAAATTAAGTTATTATATGAGAATCGGAAGCAATAAAATACAATTTTCTGCACATAAATAGTTAAGAGATAGACATTAGCATAAAGTCGGCTGTTGAGACACAATTGCTATTATTACATAATTATAGTAATTAAAGCAAAAGTAAGATATCTCGCAATAATAAGAAAAGCATAGAATTCCAAAAATAATACGAATTTTTGGTCGACTTTGACATCACTTCTCACTGTTTGGATGGCAGATACCCTGTGCCTTGTGCTTAAATGCCTGTGTTTACAAGTGAAATATATAAACAGCAATTATGTAATAGAATTCTGTTAATGGCTTACATTTAGAGCTTATATTTAAATTATTGTTTTGTTTAAAGCCTTCATAAGTAAGAGTGTGGGAGAGGGAAGACAGATGGAGAGAACTGTCTTTAGTAGACTAATTACTGGCACAGATATAAAGAAAAAATAATTTTTATTCGTTGAATATTGTTTGTGATAACCATTCACTTTGCTATTTAAATCTAGTATGATCAAGGTTCCACAATCTGTTATCTTGGTTAAATAATGAATTTAATTTACAAAAAAATAATTTGCAGATAATTTATTAAAGAAAAAGCTTAAAAAGTCTCTTATCAAATGATTGAAGATAAATGTTGATAGATAACTGAAATTATGATTGATTTGCTATTTATATTGGTGACATCTTGGTAGATAAGATCAGAAACCATTTTAGATTAGTATATTTCAGTCAATTGTGTAAAATAAAATTGTAAAAATAGTTGGCAAACAATAATAAACTTCTTGTGCACTAATTGATGGCATAGAAGAGTAGCCAAGGAGGAGACTTTATTGTGCTTTCTACAGATTTGAGCTTGAACAGATTGTTTTAGATTTAATCTATAAGAAAAAAATTGGCAGTTTTGATTATTTTCTTGGTTTTTGTTTATAATTTTATTTTCGGTTTACCCCCTTTCCCATGAAATGGTCTCAACGGATCTCCTGAGGTAGAGGACCTTGGCAACCTCTCTGGTGGTATAAAAACAATAAATAGTATAATAACTCAATCAAGTCTTGTGTATAAGTGATTCCCAAACATTAAATAATATTTTGCGAGAAACTTCAGCCGAAAGGACAAAATTAAAGGCAAACTTGTCTTCAGTAGTAATGGTGTTATCGGAAGTAATAACCATTTCGTTGGAGAACTCTTAGAATTTTTAAGAATATTAGTTTATTTAATAAAAACTTAGAGAATACTTGAGATCAATAAATATTGGAATAAATTCTGTATATAAGAGGTGATCAAAAGAATTAAAACAAAGTTCAAAAATTAGTTAAAATCAGTGGAAAGAAGGGATAAAATCGGTCTGGAACGTAAGACAGAGAAGAGCTGATAAAACGGATCGAATTTATTTAAAGTGGTTTTACTGCCGATCAAAATCAGTTTATGCTTAGCTCTAATCAGCGCCACATTTAGACGTCTTTCGTCGTTTAGTATTTCTGTGGTCAAACATTTTTCAAACGGATTACTTCTAACACATGAATAGATTATCACTTCTTTATCTCTGCCCTGAAACTGATCAACAGTATTGATCTCAATGGGACCGGTACCCACCGTTTGTCTCAAGTGTCTGACCTGACGCTGATATGGACTGATGACACCAACTCTTTGTGCCGTTATATCAAAATATTTTAGAAAGTTTTGAACAATAATTTTGACAATTTTTGCTTCCATTTCATTGAAGATCTTTCCCTTATTGTCGCGAACTTCTGGCGCCGGTATTGCGTCCGTATCCAAGAAAATAACGGATTTGGAGACATCGGTTGCCATCACTAATGATAACCAGTTATTTGCACTCAAATACGACAAATCGGAAGCAATGAGTGTTTTACTCGAGACCTGAAGGTTAGCACATCGGAGAACACCATTATATGTCAATTCATTACTGATTCGCATAATTTGATCGTTCATTCTGTACTGAATCGTGAGGTCAGTAGTGTTTGAATCGTTTTGAAGCAAATCAAACAAACTTTGATCGAGTCCTCCCTGTTTGGCGTCTTTGCTTTGGACCACTGGAGGCAATTGTTTGGGGTCTCCCACTAACATAAACCGATTGCAATGAAAGAGAGGTCCCAAACAAGTGGGCAGAAGGACTTGTGAGGCCTCATCTACTATACAATAGTCAAAAATTCTCTTCTTGAATATTGGATGACTGGAAACCCCCAAACAAGTGACGGCCACCACTTTTACGTTCGAATAGTAGTTATCAAGTTCTTCAACAGTCCTATAACTTGAGGTTTGGGCAGAAACGGTAAATGAATGGAGTTCTGTGTCGACCCGTTTCTCAGATCCGATTCGAAGAAAGTTTATGTTATGGCACTTAAGTCTGAGTAGAATGTTGTCGACGGCCGCGTGAGTATAGCTTGTGATCAGAACCGACTGATTCAAAGCAACCAACAGTCTGATCATAGCTATGATCGTTTGGGTTTTACCGGCCCCCGGCATTCCTCTCAACAACTGGTAGCTGTCTGTTGAAAGTGCTTTAAGAATGGAGGTTTGCTGCACACGATTCAGAGCTTTGAGGATATGTTTGCCTTTTGTTACTATTTGTCGCTTCAATTTGTTTGAGTGCTCGACCCGTCGCTGACCTATAATTATATGACGCAGTCTTTCTGACTGAGGGTCAGTCAAGTCCATTAAACGCAACAAATTTGTATAATTGCTTGAAATGAGTCCAGTGTTGGACAAGTGGTCGATTCGGAACAACGACTTTTGTGGCAAAAGATTAATCTTTTTGTTCAAAACTACTTCTATTTGCTTACAATCAATGTTTTTAATGAAACCCATTGAGAGAGCGATTTGTTTGTTGGCTTTGATTTCGAGGCACTCGTCAGTGGAGTCTATACTGACGGCTACTCTTTCCCACTGACGCATAACACTATCCGATAGATCGAAATCAATGGAATCGCCAGAAGAGTTGTCAGATCTGACAAATATGGCCGAATCATCGCTATGTTTGAAAAGACTGAGTTTCCCGAAACCCAATCCTTCCGATTCTCTTATTGTTGAGGATTGTGTCCAAAAACCAATTTTTAGATCACTGTTACGTTCACTGATTTCAAGCGCTTCTAAGTTTAATAAAGAAACCCATTTCTTGAAGAAATTCAATTCATTGTCTGACAGATGAGAGATAACTGGAGGAATGATTTCGTCGGACATAACATGTGATTCGAGTAAGTTTTGTGTTTCTGTCGTCTTCAGAGTTAGCGCACAGTCGAGCAGATGATCGCATTTACTACATATTCGATGGCTGTTCAGTGGTTTTGGACCCAACTCTATATTCTTCAGGTGTTTGACCAATTCATTGCGTAATTGAATCAAATCTCTTTTGACTATTCTTTTCGTAACAATTTGACGCATTTGTGGTCTATCTTTAAGATAGAGAAGAAGTCCATCATTGGTACGATTGTCTTCCATCATAATTGAGTAGAGACCGACCTGACCGATATGTTCGCTTGAAAACGACGCCTTTCCTGTCTTCAATTCCAACGGCATTACAGAATTAGTGCAGACCTGATGGTCACCGATGGCCGCCTCAACTGTCATATCAACCACACCTTTGAGTCCCCACTTAGGGCTCCAAACACTGTCTTCAATATCACAGACTTTTTTGATCTGAAGTTTACAATTGGTTTGACTTTTAACCAACTGATTCACAGATTCTGATTCTTCGATGGCAGACATATTATATAAATATTTGTCAATCCATTCGAAAATTGATGGAATATAAGGCGAAACTTCTTCTATAACTTGATTTTTAGTGATTCCAATCGCATAAAAATCATTAATAAAATCATTTATATTGTTTAAAAATAGTTCTTTGATTTCTTGGATTCCTTTGACTTTGTGAAGACATGAATTCTGGAACAACTGGTGGACAATAATTCCAATAAGCATTGATTGATTAGTTTGTGACCAACCGCTGAATTTGGCGGAAAGCCATGACTTTCGCATACAATAGTTGGCAGACATTAAGGTTGTGCTCGAAATCAATATATCAGGACTTTTGACCACAAATCCGACCTCATTGTTGACAATCAATCGATTGGTCTGATTGTCATATTTGGCGTCCAATACGTGTATTATTTCATTTAATTTGAGATCACATCCGAACCAAATGCCACTCAAAATACATTCGAAGAACTCTTCACTTTCGATGACTGGATTTAATGTTAAGACCAACTGATAGTGTGTGTAATCCCTAATCAGATCCACAACAGAGTATCGGATAAATGGTTTTGATGTCATGTTTTCACATTTAAATCATAATCATTGGCATCGAAATGAGTTTTGCGCCAAAAAAAATAGAAACAAATATTTTTATTTACTTCAAGAAACACTTATTCAACACAAAACACATTTACAAATAAAATATGAACTCCAATAGTCCCCTAATATTTGCTGGATACTAATCCTCCTTCTTAACATTATTTTATCTGTAAAATCAAATCAATAAAAAAATTCAATATATCAATAAAATGATAACTTTGTCTAAATGGTTCATATGGCAACTTAATCTTCAGATAAGTGGTTTTGATTGTTCCTCTCCTCTGGTTTAGTAGAATATGTTGTTTATGAAAAGGAGTGTTTGTGTGACTCTTTTGGCGCATTTCACGCAACAAATGCATTGTATATGAAAACAAACATTGATTGCAATCTAATCGTATGTTTGCTCTGTTTGTCGATTAATCCTTTCGATACTCGTTTGGCTTTGCTCTCAATTATATCAGTGTTTTAATTAAAATGAGTAAATCCGAGACCAAAGTAAGACAAGTTTATCAAAATTTACAAATAATTGGTGTTTTCTGTTGCAAAGGTAGAAACGGAAGTCTCGGCGCAAAGACAGCGGACAGAATCGGAACGATCCGAAGGCACTGAATCTAATCCTGACTTACATTTCGATCCTATAATTCAATTACCATTAATTGATCTCAAGACTCTTGAAGAAAACGAAACCGAAGTCTTAAAACTGTAATCAAATGAAATGCAATTAAAAGACTAATTAATTGATTGTTGTATTTGACAGTCGGGCCAAACTTTATCGGTACGACACCAGTGAAGGTGAACCACAATTCAAAGAGCGCGGAACCGGTGAAGTGAAGCTCTTGAGACACAACCAGATCAGAGCCGTTAGGCTTCTCATGAGAAGAGATAAGACTTTAAAGCTTTGCGCCAATCATTACAGTAACGAAAGCCTTGTTTTGATTGAAACTAATTTTGTTTGAATCAGTTATGCCTTCGATGGAACTCCGGAACCATATGGGCAGCGAAAAGGTCTTCGTTTGGAGCACTTATGCAGACCTTTCTGAAGAGACGCCCAAACCTGAAACTCTGGCCATCCGTTTCGGAAACGTAGAAAGTATTGAAATTTTACTTTAAATCAATTGAAATACAATTTCTAATCGAATTTATTTGTGGAACAGACGCCACAAAATTCAAAGAAGCGTTTGAAGACTCCCTAAAGTACATACAAGAAGTTACCGATCTTTCAGAAGATTTGAGTCAAATCAATATCAACGAAAAGACCGAATCAAAGAATAGTGAATCAGACACCGATTCGGCCAACAGTTCTGAAAATGAAGAGACTGACCAAAAGGAACCAAATGCTGATCCCAAGAAAATTGAGTCCAAATGAATGAGCTCTCATTTCAGACGAATCTACTGTTTGTCCAAATATTTTATATATTTTGGCAAAAAATAACTGAAAACATATTTTAAAATTTTTTCTAATTTCAATAAATTTTTTTCGCTTAAAATAATTTTTAATCTTTTGGTTTACATTATTTTTTTACAAATGATTGGATAAAAGAGCATTTAATTTTGAACTTTGCACCGATAGTGACCATAATAACCGGTTGCTCCAAATTACATATTTTCGCTTTAATTACTATTTAGTTTACATAAATTGAGTATTTGGTTTCATTTCAAATGAAATGTATAAGATTACTATTTGGAAGACAGTCGCCAGTCATTCAATTTTAAGCCCAACAATGCAAACAATTTATATTAACTTTGAATGACTGCAGAAGAATGTCTGAGACTTTGTTTAAGTGTAGTATAAAAAACTTTTACAATAAATAGGATTTATTTGACTTTAAAAATCATTAAATGAAACAAAGTATTAATGAAATGAATAATAAATGAAATTATTTTGAGATTTGTTTTACATGTTATCTGTTCTTTCAATAATTTCGAGTAAAGAATCGGTGAACGAAAAGTTATCGTTCTCTTTGTTATCACAAATGTCTTCGATCTCTTTCAGATAAGGTGTGTCCATCAGTGCACTGGACATAACAGCACCGCCATCAGACTCGTTGTTATCAGTTGTAGCACTCGAATCGGAATTGTCGTCATATTTGGTAAAAGTCTCTTCAGGTGCTGACGGTTCCAACGGATGAACTTCGATAATGTCATCGATTGGTCGACTCTGATAGTAGTCATCGTAGTTATCATTGACATCATAAGAACTCTGAAACAGCTGTTGCATGAGTTGCACCGGTAGTCCGCAATTGTTTGGCAGTCGTTGTGCACATTTGGGATGAGTTGTGGCATTACATTCACTGCACTTCTTGGCCTTTTTGCCGAAATGGATGGCTTCGGCACAGGACACACATTTATTGTTTGGTATTTTATTGGTCACATCTGAGAATCTGTGGGGAATGTTGTGACGCATTCGAGAACCCGACCGATCAGACGACTGGTCCGAAGAGGCGGAATGGCTTTGCAATTGATTCTCAACCGGTTTTTTGTTGACTCTATTCTTGTTATCGGAAAACAATGGCTTTCGGAACAACTGATTCGATTGATTTGTTGGACTCAAGTCATCATTTTTTA
This sequence comes from Euzetes globulus, assembly GCA_034695525.1. Taxonomy (NCBI): domain Eukaryota; kingdom Metazoa; phylum Arthropoda; class Arachnida; order Sarcoptiformes; family Euzetidae; genus Euzetes; species Euzetes globulus. The sequence continues at coordinate 14,039 of JAQIWP010000668.1, read as the reverse complement.
TTGAACTCTTTACTGAAAAATACATTATTTTTAGAAAATTAGTATAATTTTTATATTTGATTCGACAGCGGATAGAATAAATACGTGGGAAATGGGACACACCTTCGGGTTTATAACAGTGAACATCACTCTTAAGTTTATTGAGTTCTTCGACTAAACGTCTATTCTTTGTTCGCTCTTCTGCTAAAAGTTTGTCCAAATCTTTGAGTTCTATCGGACATATGGGATGCGGGCTATTGTTTACAAACTTTTTTGTTGGGGTTATACTAATAAATGGCTTCAAACAAATTCAATAAAATATATCATTTGGTTAACAATTAATACAGTTATAGATTAAATGACAAAAGCGATCGATTAAATCGATTCACTTCTTTACCTTCTTTTGCTTCTCTAAGGACTCAGTCTTTTTCTGAAGGAAATCGATGAGTTTGAGCTGTTGTCCCATTGTCTCCTGAGTGGAGATCTTTTCCCGATTCATCTCATCTTCTTTGATGTCCAACTGGTGGTGCAATGAGTCGATTCTAGTCTGCAATTCATCGATTTTTTCAATGGCTTCCTGGAAGCCAACGGTCAGCTTCTTGTTAGTGTCTTTTAGTTCACCGATTGTTGTGATGTGATGGGCCGCCTCCTCTTTGATTGCAATCAGTTCCTCCTCGTAATTACTGATTTTTGAGTCAAGATTGACAATCAACTCTTCTTTGGAGTAGAAGAAGTCCTCCTGTTCACTCAGCCTCTCTTCATAATCCCGATTCTTAAGAAGCACTTCTTTTAATGTCTTCTCCAAATCGATGAGTCGTTGTTTGTCGAGTGTCGCCATATTCTGATTTTGGATTCGTTCGGTTTCCAGAAGTTTGAGTGTCTGATCCTTGTCTTGAAGAGCAGAGTTGACTTGCTTTTGAAGGTTATCCAACTGTTGGCTCAACTTTTGGACTTCGGTTTGAGTCAAGTCCTTTTCTTCAGCCAACTTTCCCTTTAGAACTCCCAAACCCTGATATTTATTTTTAAATTGTTCCGCCTGTTTGTCCATTTGAAGGCATTGGTCCTGAAGTACTTTATTTGTTTTCTTCAATTTGTTTATTTCCTTTTCCTTGTTTTCCGTTTCCTTATTCTTCAAAACTAACTCATTTTGAATGCATTTCATCTGATTTCGCAAAAGTTCCAATTCTTTGGATAAATGGTCAGACTTTCGGTTGGAGTCATCAAACTTTTGTTTCCAATCAAATTGTCTGTTCAGCTGTTCCTTCAGAGCCTAAGTGTTATTTTGAAAAGAAAACAAACACTAATTAAAAAACAATTTTATTGTCATATATTCGGTGCGAATCAAAAAAACAAAAATACAATGATTTGAATCAATGGAAAAGTAATAAAAATTATTGAACTCTTAATGGAATAGTATTGGAAAACAACTAAATACTGATTCGTTGACAACTTTTAAATGACTTATAATCACTGATTAGAATATGTATTGAATTGATTGAAATGACTGACAAGTGCTGGGGTTAGGGCTCTATAGTTTGGGTCAGACTCTTAATACTATCCTTTTGAGTCAAATTTATGTCTACGGCTAAAGTGATTTTCGGATAATAATTGTTTCCAACCTTTGTCTCAGTGTTCAGGCATTTCATTCGCTCCTCAAATGACTCTTTGATTGCCTTTAATTAGAAGACAAAAAATAAAATTAATCTAAAAGTGAATAAAGCGATAATAAAACGGTAGTAAAACAAATGCAAATCTTTGACCACCTTTTGGTCCTCCATCTTAGCATTGAATTCGTCGTTAATTGTCTTAATTTGTTGGACCAGTTGTTCTATCTGTTGGTCTTTGCCTCTCATTTGTTGTTTCATTTCGTTGTTATTGGTGTGAATGGCATTTATCTGATCCCTGAGCTCTTTCTTCTCGTCTCTGAGATAGCGATTGGTTTCCTGGCATTTGTCGGCCTCCCGTTTGGCGATACGTAAATCCAGTTTCAGTTCTTTGATTTCCTTGTCATGTCTTAAACTGAGCTCTTCGTTCAGTTGTTTCAATGCTTCGAACTCAGCCTTAATGGCCAAATGTCTGGACTCGTGTTCGACCAGACGTTCTCTCAACTGATTCAAGTCGGACGTCGGCTCACAACTATTGTCTCCGACAGCAATCTCTTTGGTCCCTTTTGCCGACATTTGTGGCTCCAATACTCAGATTTAGTAAAACTAATTTAAAACTAGCGAACAATTGAACCAAATTATAAGAACTTTGAGTAAAAGAATGCGTTAAAGACTTCAAATGAATTCAAATGATTGAAAATGACTGCAATGACTGCAATGACTGAATTTCAAAATATAACCGAAAAGTGTTTCTATTGGTTGCTATGCTTTTGTTCAAACATTTTCCTATTGGTTGACAGTCTTTGAGCGCTTATTTAAAACTATTGTTAGTTTAATGATTAGATAAGTGATATCACTGATCAGTGATTAGATCAGTAGAACATTTTTAAATAGTGGATAAACGGTTCTCCGAGTTGGACGCGCTAGATGTTAATTATTTGCTTATAATTAGAAATCGATTGTAGTTAAGAGGAATTAAGATTTATTTCAATGTTTTATTCATTGAATTCAAAATAATAACCACTTAACTGCATTTTATTTCTGAAATGTTTAATCGGAAATTTAATAATAAACTTTAAGTGCGTTCGACTAAGAAAACCGTTTATCCACTATTTAAAAATGCTCTAGTGATCAGTCATTCACTTGTTTAAAAAACTAATTAAATGATAGTTTACTTCTAATTCATTTTCATTCGGAAAAATAAACAATAAATAAAATGAATAAAAACATTACTGAAGTTAGATTTTTTTTAAGTACATAATATTAAGTCAAATTGACTTCTAATTGAATAGCAAAGGATTGAATGATCCTACTCAATGCTACATAAAATTATTATTATTATTAAATTCAGTTTGAATTGACATAAATTCAGTTTAAATTGAGTTTTCGTTTAAATTAAGGTCTAAAGTACAGAGTAGTTGCCTGTAAATTCTAGAGGACCTGGTGTCTTCTGCTCACTAAATTAAGGCCTTTAACATTTTGAGTGGGATTTTAGACTAAACACTCAATATATGTATTGTAGTCAAAGTCTTTTTCCAAAGATAAATGTATGTTCTATGTAAATTGTCATGAAATCTGCCAGAGATTATCGAATCTCCATCGATACAATTGAATGGCTAACAGAATTACAACTAGGATTTAAATTTTATCAGACCGACAACCATATGTTCATAACTTATTAGTCATATTGAGATCTGATTACATTTCTTTGAGTTTTCAATTAGAGTTTTATTATGTAAACCAAAAATAATTTTGAATTCAGTGAACCATCAATTTGTCAAAAATTTGATGAATTAATGATTTGTCAGTTCCACTGATTCTTTTGGAATATCACGAATTTGATTCTTACCAACAAATATTGCAAACTTTCTAATTGACATTTTGAAATACAAACGTAAGTCAATCAAAATTTAATGAGCTTGTTTAGTTTGCAAAATATAAACCTAAAATAAATTTGATGCACACTTTAAATGTCAATAAATCAATTTATTAATTGATTAGTTCGGAAATTCCAACAATTTCTCGATTGAATTTAAATGCAAAGCAAATGATGGCCAAAACTTTGTGCTGACTTTCAGTTCTTAAACTTTCAAGAGTTAAAAAAATATGACTCTCACTAATAAATTTGAGTTTTTAAAGCCATTGGGTCCTGTTTTCCCATGATTCTTCTCTGTATTCACACGATAGTTTTGAGAAAATATTGTTTCCATTAAAAATTGAAGTTTTCCAATTTTATTGTTGACTGATTTGAGAGGAAGAGCTGTCAAACCCTCTGTTAAGTGTTTTATTAATTGAGTTAATGCTCGAAAACCGAAGAAAGTCTTTAAACTGAAGCGATTGAACGATAAATCAATCGGTTTTCCAGAGAGTGAGAAAAATTGTTCAAAAATATTGTTAAAAACACAACTTTTGATAATTTAATTGATTGTATGTAAGAAATGATTGCAATAAAGCCATCGAAGCATAACTCGTATCGAAGTTTTTTGTCGAAATACAAGACATAGAGAAATACCTGCAAAACAGCGATTCAAAAGACACTCCCTTCGAGTATAATAGTAGTCCAATAGGGAGAGGAAATACATCCAACGCCTTGGGCTAAAGGGGACAATGATTTCTAGTGTATACACCAGAGATGTGTTCGCTTGCGCTACACTTTAGAACAGGTACTGCACCAGTGCTGACAGTCTGTGCTGTAACTATTATATGACTTTAATCTCTTGTAAAATACCTGAAAGTTGTGCTCAGCTTTTTTTCATTCAAATAATATAATTTCGAGAAAATCTGTGCCGAAATGTTCACAATCCGTAACCACTGTTTGTGTGTTGACTATTGTTTTCCATTTAATCTGAAAAACTAGAAGTTTTGTCAAAAATAAGTTTCTTTTGGAACCAAAACTGAATTATTTTTATGAAAATTGTGAAAATGCTTTAATAGTGTTTGTAATAAAACATTTTTATGCTATGACTCGTTGTTACTGATGACAAGTTTAATGACAAATAATGATACATCAATTGCAGCACATCAACAGTGTTGCCGGCCCTCACACCACTCAAGACAACCAGTGCAATGACAGTGACATTTTTAATCGGCGGCAAAACACAAATGTTGCAAATCTTGACGATTATATCTACGAATTAGAGAACAGAACTCGCAGTGAAACCAAACTAATTAAGAGTTTAGAAAATAAGGAATCGACGGACAGAACAATGAGTGAAAGCGATGACAGCCTATTATCCCAACTTCAGCAAAAGGAAAAGGATCTCATATTAGCCGCCGAATTGGGTAAAGCTTTGCTCGACAGAAATGAAGAGCTGAGTCGCGCCAACGAGAAGATTACTGAAGAATACTCTCATAAGTTAGAGGTAATTAACATCCAATTAGTCTGATTTTCAATCAATACATTCAATAGTATTGTCCGCAAAATAGGTTAACTTTTGAATTTATTTCATATTTAATAAGTTTTCAGACATTGCTTATAAACGAGTCATTATTTTTATTGGAGATTATTTTATGGTTGTGTTCGGAATATTCTTATCATTAAAGTAATTAAAGCCATAAATCTATTACAGAAGAGTCAGTCAATGCTTTCTATTTTAAGAATATCGATATATTGATTATTTAAAAGTTAATAATAATAAGTTCTTATTGAATAATTAATAAGTTAAGGGCCACAACTCAAATGCCTGAGTGATGTGCCCTCAACTCGTTATTTGTGATGATGAGTGCAATGCATGCAATCTTTCAGACCAATAAACCATTTATTAAATTCAATCGACTTTTTTGGGCTTCCATTCTATTAACGAAACAAAAAAATCTATAAAAAAAACTAAATTTTCTCATCAATTGAGAAACTTATGTAAGTGAAAGTCAATTACAAAGTTAATTCAATTTTTTAGTTAAAAAAATACATTTCCCAACCATTCCTTTAGAAAAGGCAGACAATAATCACAATGAAACTTGATTTTCTCACTATTCATAAAACTGAAAAAGTTGTTCAAAACTTTTATCAAATGTAAAAAAAAGTCAGAAAAAAGAATTTCTTTAACTAAAGTGAAGTCATAGCAAAGTATCGAAAAATTTATTTTTAAAATTAAAAAACATTCAATGCATTGAAATGTTTGGTATTTTTGTTTCTTTTCATTTCATTCACTGATATCCTGAAATCATAACCCAAATAATAACAATCGATATAAGAAGAAAGAAAATCAATGATTACTATCTATTACTAAATATTTTCATTCGAATATCAAAAGATTGTTCAGCAGATAATCTATAATATTATTATATATTATTTGACGAATCGTTTTTTGTATAAATAAATGCTATTTTTAATCCCTTTTCCAATTCACTCATTTACTAAGCAATGAATTATAAATTATTAATTGACAGAACGATTGAGCAACCACAATTCTAGTCGAGCCAAATATTTGGGGTGCCTGACAATTAATAAGATTATTGCAAGTAGATAATTGTACCTGAACTCATCCAATTTTTGATCAAAAAATATGTAATTGAGGATAAAATAGAGTTGAGTTAAACTAGGTTGGTTTCATTTAATATTAATTAATTGAAATTGTTGCCCTGAGAGTCGAACTGGACAATTTTTCAACTCAACTTCATCCTTGATGTATTTCAAATTATGACTAAACCTAGAATATATATTTAAGTCATAAGACTGCAAATATTTTGCTATTAAAAACTGCTGGTTTAACAAAAGCCCCTGGGCAAACAATTTGATTAAGTCAAACCATAATCATTATATAAAAGGTCAGAATAAAGCTTAACATTGATACTAAATAATGAAATATAAAATTAATTGTGAATTTATCTATAAATATATTCGAAAATTGATTAAAATGAAACTTAAAATAATGCGATAAAACTTGAGAAGACTTAAGTGAAATTAAAATTAAAAACTGGCCTCAAATCGATAGCAATAAATTTTAAATTAATTAAACGAATGAACAAATGGTTGCCTCAAATAGTTTCTATGTTTAGAATTTTCCATCAATTAAATAATGAATTTTTATTTTGATGTTGCTATGATAACTAAATTCAAAACAAACCAGGTGTATTGCAGACCTCACCAGTCTGTCAGACCCTGAATTGCGCGCTAGGGTTAGCTCCCTGTCTGTTCTTTCACAGTCATTGAATTAAATGCCATTTAGTTTGCAAACACACACAGACTGTATGTCCTGTTGTATGTCCTACAATATGCTGTGAGGGGTCGGTTGGGTTCCTAAAATACTGATGCACTGAAAGGAAACGTTAGTTCCGATGTAATAATCTATAGAATAGTTTCAGGAGCAGAGAGTAATAGTTAGAACGTTAGCCGCCCTTAGCTCATACGCCACCGGAACTCTGTTGATCCCATTCATGACGTGAAGAGGCCAACAGCTGCTCAGATAACTCATGAAACTGATGGCCACATATCGCTTCTGACGCTCACGACTACTCTTTCAATACAATAATATGTCTAATCATTAGTCGATCGTTAATTAACTTTCATTAGAATAAAAAATGTAAGAATAGATCACGACTTTAGATGACACTCGATTCTGGCAATACCCAAATATTGAATATGGGGCCGCACATTTGAAAATTGGGTCGAGTTAGTTCTAGAATAAATTAAGTTTCATACAAATCCTTGACTCTCTGACTATAAACTGATTTTATAATTCCATTATATATTTTTCAGTGAAATATTGTTAAATGAATTTTTGTTTAATCAATAAAATCATAAAAACGTCAAAATTTTAATTAAAAGTGTCGATTATAACTTGCAATTTGTAAGCGAAAACTACAATCATTTTGAGGTAAACCTGAGGCCAGGACTATACTATTGGGTAATTCAAATGTAACTCTGTTTAAGGGACACATTAATAGAGATTCGTTTTCATCATTATTTTGTCTGAATTGTAATAATTTCGTGAATAAAATTTAGGTCAAAATAGTTGATATACTTTTACGCCATTGTATTCGTAATACACTTTTCGAAATATATTTATTATTACAACACAAGAGATTAAAATAATTATGAATTAGTGAAATTGAATCCAAACAGTCTTTCTTACAATTGCCTGAATAATGAACTGTTTTTATTATTTTTCTTTTATTTAATTCAAAGGTTTCTTTTGTAAATAACCAATAAAATCCTTAAAAAAGTGTTGGAATTATACGCATTCGAAACTATATTCCAATTAACCAAACATATAATTAAGTTTTGTAACTAATTTATGCTTCGTTTAGTTCTTTCAATTTGTTTTTTCTGAGCTCAAGTATCTCACATAATATTAACAAGATAATTGTATGCATTTTCAGGATTAGGATTAGGATTAGTTTTTAAAATAACCTTAGATATCATTTTTTTACCTGGCTCTTTCTACAAATTCTCTAGAACAATTTTGATACGATATTCTACAGATCTGTAGTGATGTATATCTAGATCATGTGCAGATGATTAACCGCCTGGATATCTCTACGAACTGACACTGCATTTGTCATAAATTCAATGCCTCTGAAGAAAACTGAAAGTAAATCAAATGGCGTTAACTTTTAAAATGAATTAACGAATTAAAGAACGGAAACTGCTTTAAAGTTTAAAACAAACTTATCTTTGAGTTGTTTTTAATGAATGGCTGCAAAAAATACTTTTCCTATGCATACAAACGCTTACAAAGAATTGTCATCAAAGCGTTCAATCATTAGCCAACTGTCGGCCGTTTCCTCCCTTCTCATAGTCTCTTATTTTGCTTCGCATTTGTTTCGAATTTCTTTGAAAATATTAAACGAGATTTTGGAATATATTGGCTCCATTTCCACATATATTTAACCAAGAATGTGTTCATTGACCTGAAACATGCAGTGGACGGCATATTAAAACAAATGGAATCGATTATTCCATCCATTATATTGGAAATTGTGACTCAGATGTAATTGAACTTTCAAAGTTCTTCAATAGACGGTTTCAATTTGAATTCACCCAATATATCTTTGATAATTTTTGCACTTTTGATACCTGGATTCTATATCAATCTCTAATAAAATTCATTTATGAGAATACAAAATTCCATTTTAGTATTTCTTAGGGAAAACTAAAAAACGGAAAATCTAAATGATAATAGGATTTTGTAACTTGTACTTATAAATCACTTGATATTTAGTGAAATGAGATTCTTAAAATGATATTCAAGGGTTAGAATATAGGAAAACAGCTTTCCTGATCAGATCATGAAATTACATCTTTGCCAGTCCAATTCCTTATTCATACAGAGAGGGCTGAAATCGATCAGAGCTGCATTCGAGTAATAATTATGAGGATTAGAGAGTTTGTCATTATATTTGGGTGGAGATATCTCATAAAAGATTGATAACACTATAATCCGATTGTCGGATATGATATCATTGAGTTATGACATGAAATCAATACATTAATTATTTCCCAAAAAAATCTGTCTTCACATTAGTCTCACTTTCAGATAAACCGATGAATAATTTTCTGACTTTTGTTAAATGGGTAAAAGCAGAGACGGCAAAAGGAGACTATATTCCCCTCCCCCGTAAACTGAAAATACCCCCTCCTGAACTTTTTTTGGAAAAATTTAGCGTTCTTTGGTAATGTCGGCCAAAAATCAGACATTTTTACAAATGATTGCCAAAAATTCGCCATTTCTTTATTTTAAGGAATTTAGCCTTTAAACTTGCTGAAAAATTTAGGCTTAAAGACACCAGAAATAAGACTATTTGAGAAGAAAATGGCCGTTTCCGGCCTTCTCCATTTATTTTCCTCCATTTTACTCTCCTCCATTTACTCCAATACCCCACACCAGCACTTTTGACAAACTATTTTTATTTTATTCCCTTCATACCCCCCCCCCCCTGAAATTTGTGATTAGCCCCTCTATGGGTAAAAGTATTTCAAACAAAATGTTTTATTAAATTCAACATGTTTAATTTTCATAATAAACACAGGAAAGTGTTTAATAGTTGTAAAAGAGTGAGATATCATTAAAAGAGGCTTTGTTTTTAAAAGATTTTAATCATTTAAAGGAAAGAATAGCTTTGACCAAAAGGTGTCCTTATTTTTGGTGAGCTATAAATTTACGTAATATTTCTTATGAAATAAAGAGAAACATAAATTATAATACCATTCCATACCATCCCAAACACATAAACCTATTCTAAACTTAATTCGTGAACTTTTAAACCTCTTTTTTTCTTCAGATTAATATCTGTATGACTGGTATTAAAATCAAAATAAAAACCATTAAATTATTGTTCAATGAAATGATTCGGTATTTTGGAGACTTGATTCCGAATTTTATGGTTGGAAATGGTTTTTCTCTTGAATAAAGAGATGATTTGATTACTCGGAAAGATTTGATTGCGATTCATATCCTAACTTTTCAGATGTCATCTCAATTGTGCAGAAATAAAGACTTTCAAAACTTTAATCTTCTATTGAAGTAAAAAAATTAATGATAAGAGCTTCGGATCAGAGAGTATTCAATTGGAAAAAATGATAAAATCTATGAAATTTTAAATTATATTAAAGGGTGATATGGGGTGTGACACAAGTGATCCACAGATTCATAATTCTTGTGTCAGAGGAAGTAATTAAATCTTATACACATTCAAATTGATGAACTTTACGACAACAAAAGACACTTCACCAGGCATGTCCACACATACAGGCCTGCTCTTTCTTAAATACAAAGAAAACGTTAGTAGGTCCCGGCTAAGTCCAACAAATATTTAGCCATCCATATATCTATCAAAAAACATATCTATAAGCCTTTACAGAAAAGTTGTATTTAAATGGCTTTTGACCTAATGTTGAAAAAGGGGTTTAAAAGGTTTCAACGCCTTTCATTGCTATTAATGAAACGCCAAATATTATTCTCAATGTATATTTTTTTATTATTCTTTCTCTTTTGTTGTCTTATTATTCATTCAAAAGACATTTATTAAATAAGTCGAGTATTCTTCAGGAAAAAAGTATAAATAAAATTTCAATAAATAGTTGCCTCGTATTTGTTATATAATTGCTTTGAAAGAATCGTTGAAAACCCAAACAGAAGAGAGTCGGCACCGAAATTATATACTGTTTTATGCCGAAAGCGTTGTATAAAAAAGACAACTATTGATAACTTATGGATAACCAAAACACGGAAATAAACCACACGTTTTGAGACAAAAAATCAATGACTGAATATTAGCCACAATTGCAGTGTCTCTAAACTCAAGTACTAATCAAAAAAGTGTCTAAAATTGTTTGACTTTTTTGTGGCTAATTTTAGTATCACTTTTATATTGGAAAAATAGGTCATTTCAAAGATGTATAATATATTTAATAATTCCTTTTGTTGATATCAAAGACAGACTTTGAGGTTATTTAATGTTTGTTATCAATTGACTGAAAAAAGTAATTATTACTAACACTTCTTGTGGTCATTACTCTTGGAGTGAATAATCAAAAACCAATAGAAGTTATGCTAATCGAGAAAATAATTATTTAGAAATCAATTTAATTTGAATGACTGATTCATATTATTGTTCCTGATTTTAAACTTCCAAATATGATTTATAACGGAATCAAAAACAAATTTAACCATTTATTCACTCCTTAAACGAAATTCAATTACAGTTTATGAGTATATTTAAAACAGTTTTAAGGTTTTTCTGAGTGAAAATTGTCATTAATAAGCATTTGTTTAAATAGAATTTTTAATTTTGTTTCTATTTGCAAAACCTGTGCAATGAATGCAAATTATTCTATTTGAATGACATTTTCATTTAATATTAACTCTTGAAAAACGAGGCTTTTTTAAACACTGTTTGTGCCACAAATGTTTTAAGAATGAGCCAAAATTTTTTAATGTTTTCATAGATTATTAAGAATTAAAACTCATATGAAAGACCTTTCAGTGAAAACTTGATTAATTGAAATCTAGTTTATATATAATTTTATTTATTTAATTTTAATTAAATAAACTTTTGTTTCAATTGTTTTTAATTTCATAAAATGGTTAACAATTCTTAAACAGATGAGGAGTTTGAATAGATTTTGAAACAATTTTTGTGAAATATAATATAATATAATAAATACAATGCAATAATTAAGTCACGTATTCTTTACACATTTTTTGTTGATTTCGCTCAAAATTTTGTTGTCTAGGATTTAATTTCTTTATTTAATATTATCTTTGATGCCATCATTACTTAATATGAGCTAATAATTGCTGACTTAATCATTAATTCTATGATTTCATTGATTTCAAAAATATGTTGAATTAATTTCTGTCACAAACATTACTTTAAAATTTAAAAGATCCAAAATTGGAAATGATCCATAAGTTTTTTTCAGCATTAATGTTGAAAAAATTGATTTATTTATTATAATTAATCGCTGATCACACGAATATAATGAATCATAAAATTATCATGGCTTATGATCTAAATTTCCTTATTTGAAATTTTTTTAAAAATGTATTCGTCATTATTCAATTAAAATTTGTTTCCATAACATTGGTTGTCCAGAGCACTGGTTTAATATTCTAATTCAGCTAATTTTCAGGGTTTGTTCAAACCTGATATTATTGTCTAAACGCCAACTCTTTTTAACCTTCAATTAGTGATTTTATTTCTATTTAGATGATTAACACAACAATTAATTAATTAAGTTATCAAACAATTGTTGTATTTGTCTTTAGAGTTGAGATTCTTTGTAATGAGTTCTTGGCTTTAAGTTATTTAATCGTATTTTTATAAATTTTTTTAAATGTAGAACCCAAATAATAGTTTTAAGCGAATGCTTAGCATTTTTATACTTTTCTCCTAATTTGAGGACATTTCAAGTCGTTTTGAGTTAAATTTGAATTCGGAAATCCTTGACTAAAATTAATTTTGTTATAAAAGATTTTCTTTGTTCCTGAAATTGTCTCTATTCTTGAAGGGCATGTATTAATCATACCATTCCTTACAATTTACAAACTGTTTGGAAAGTCCACAATAGCTGTTTTTATGAGGACTGATTATTTTTTCTATTTCCATTGCAAAGCAGTTGAATTAAATGTATTTTTGTTTCCTTGAAACTCATAAGTGTTTTGAATCCAAATTTTCATAATTATATAAATTTAAAGTCATGACAAGGAATGGATCACAAGTCAAAGTTATTCCCAGAGGCATTAATCTAACTTTTATTCAGTTATTCAGAGAATCAGCACATTATTATCCAATTCTTCATAAAAAGATCATAAGTTTGCCAATCGTTTTGTCATTCAATTCCTGTAACTCTTCTTATTTCTTAACAGTTGTTTGCCGTTCACTTGTATTAAACAGAATGAAAAATCAAATAAATTTAGTCATTAAAATGGAGTTGATATGAGAAATCAACCACGAATAACGAGGTAATGATATAATCTTGACATTCAATATGACATTTAAAAAACCCATTTGAAAGAATAATAAATAATTTTAAATCGATTTTATGATAGAATAAGTTTTCTATTCTCATAATTTCCTATATATTATCGATGAGAAGGAAATCCAAGTATTTTTGAAAAAATTACCTATAAATCGATTGAGTCAAAAGAAAAACTAAATTAAATTTCACTTATTCTGTGTTCGCATAAAACACGACACGAATCTATTGAACTTTCAGCCATCGATGCCTCGAATCTGAATTCGTGTATAGAAATCACGTTCATTTAAAAACTAGACAATAGAAGACAATGGGATGGCATCAGTCAGAAGGGATGGAATCAGTCAGTGTCTCACTTCATACTAGCTCATCATTCAATTGTTATTTTACGCGTTTCTCAAATCATAGAACAGTCAATAAATTTACAAAAAAAAAGAAAAAAAACATTTTTAGGACAAAGAGTTTGAAGTGTAATAAAAGTTGATTTATTTAAATACAATCTGAATGAATGAGAACGAGGAAAAATGATTCAAGCTAATTATTGATTTTACATAGCTTCTATTGATTTTATTTGAAATCATATTTGAAAACAGCTTCAATGTCATCGAAAATGTTGGGAAAATCGATTCTTTGCATAATTCTCGTATTCTCATAAAGAATACAAATAATATTTGAAGGAAAATTTTATTTGCATTACACTTATTTGACTGAATTACATGAAGTCTATATGCAGTGTTAGATTAAAAGTCCTGTTTAAACATGACCTGAGAACACAGAAAATGCTCAATAATTATATCACATCTCTCTAATGTAAAACTTAATCTCATTTTATTTCTCATTATTTTTATCTCATAATTACTTCTCAAAAAAACATTTTGTATTTCTTTAAGGCGATTAACATTCGGAAAATCAAAATATCAAACAATCAAATGCTGATAAACATAATGATTGATATTCAAATACTGATCACTCAATGGCTCACACATTCAATTCTTGTTAATTAACTCTTTATAACTTATTTTAAATTAAATAAC
>JAQIWP010000667.1:0-21740 GCA_034695525.1 Euzetes globulus | reverse complement strand
CCTTTAGTCTGAAATAACGGTCAAAACTCTCCGCTCGCGAAACAATTGATTAAAAATTAAAAAGTTTTTTTCCGATCACTGGTCCATACCAAATAGTATTCAAAGGGCAGTTCAGTTTTAAATGCAGCCCTGCAATCAAACGCCATTTTCAAATATCGTAATAATTTGCATGTAAATTCACCTGAATAACTTCGAATTTAAAATATCCTCTCTAATTAAACATACTTAATAGACATTCTGACCTAGATCCTTGCTATTAATTGAGTCACTGAATTGAAAGTTATTTTCATATTAGAATAAATCAGGAATGTGCAAGGTGGATGGGATGTGGGGTATATTTCAAAAATGTATGAAAGCGCTTATTTTCAGCCATTTTGTTCTTAATTATGCAAATATCTTGTAATTTAAAGCCACAATTAAGTTATTATTCAAGTTATAATGCTAAATTTCTTGAATTAAGATCACAAAATGGCAATTTTGGTGGGGGTCAGTCTCTAAACTTTTATGGGACATTTTTTTCAAACCTAGGGGAATAAATCACTAAATCTCAGACCTTGTTATATTTTAGAAAATCACCCTTGTATATCCCTGAATTAACCATTTTTCCTGCTTTTAAAAATTTTGTAATCATGATTTTTTTTCTTGCTAAAGACATTTTTTGAATTCTCGTCTGCTTGAATTGTTTAACACTGCTTAAATTTAGGTGATCATTAGAATTGAAATAATTGCTACTTTAATGGTGTGATCAGTGAAAATGAGCCCAAATTTATCATTTCTGTTTAAACTGAGTTTATGCTTATTATTGGAAACTTGATGCTAACAAATCAACTGAATATTCTTTGAATTTATTTTTGTTCAAAGTTTGAATCCTATTATAAAAATGAATTTCAGTTTTACAATAAACTTTGATAAAAAAGAATTGAAAAGATTTTGAAAAACTGGAAGTCTATGGAAAACGGGAACACTTTAACACCACTTATGTTTGAAGAGCTCTTCATTTAATCCAAAACATAAATTTCCAGGGATTTGAATATTTAAACAAAAGAAGAATTTCTGTTTATTCTTGAGTTTAGTGAATATTGAATATTGTTTGCTGTAATATTTGTAAAGCTTAGCAAGGTCTGCTTGATGGTCTGATAAAATGAAGTAAAAATGATTTGGTTGGGCAAAAACAGAACCAATATTTAATTAATTATTTGAATATTGTCTAAATGTTATATTCAATGTATCTGTTATTTGAATTAATATTTTCTTTGGTTACTTGTGTTTGTATTACACATAAGACATGATTAAAGAGATTTTTCTCCGGTTCTGAAACGAATCCAAATATTGCTTTTATTCTCTACCAAAACATTAACTCTAAGACACAATGAAAGGGATGTAAGGGTTTTGTACTTTTTCTTTATTAATCCTGATTTCAATGTCTTTTCGAATAAAAGACAAAACGTTGACATTATTTTGAGAGTCGACACAATAATAACAATTTGATAGACTTATAGATTACAAGATATGACAAAAATCCAAGTAATTGATAAAAATATGAGATTTGTTTGCCATTGATTTTGTTGTCCAAGAGTCCAATGAGTGGGTTTGTGTCACAAGTTATTTGCAGACAACATATGAGGAGCTATTCTTTACAGTTATCTGAGTTTCAGTTATTCTTAATACACAAAATTCCTGTGCTTTCAATGTTTTGCCTGAAAATTATGAGCGCAATAAAAGACAAATCAGTTAATTCTGTTCCACACTATTATTCAGTCATTAGTTTATCTCCAAAATAGCCTTTTATTGCAATCAGTCTGTGCTATGATTTTATGTTCAAATCGTTGCCCGCATTTCAATTTATTTATCACTTGAATTAAGAAAACCTTTGCCTTTAATTTGCCCTTATTTTCAACCATAAAATTCCATTTCATCTTATTATCAAATTTAATCAAGAACTTTAACAACAGAGCATCTAATTTAATGGCAAATTTGCCAGACTAAATATATAACTAAATAACCTTTGTTCAAATGATTATATCGAAAACCATTTCTTTTCTTATTTGTCAATTTAATGACAGTTGAGATACACAGGCATTGGTTCGGACATCACTTTCTGTTCAACCGTTCCATCAAAGATTTATTGCAACTCTTAAATTATTCTGAAGACAACTCCAGACAAACACCAAAATCTATTGTTTTTTATTTTCAATTTTCCAAAAAATTTTCACTCAATTTATTGGATTTTTTCTCCGAATTTTTAAAATAAATTGCTTTTAAATTGTTTTATTTAGTGATCGAAAACTGACAGTTTGTATGGAAATAATATTTGTACAAACCTTTTGGGCATTTTCAACGACTTTAGTGTTTGTCATTAGACAACACCTAGGCAATGCTCAGACAGGGAATGACAGGCAATCAGAGGCTCCATACAAACATTTAAAGCCCAGATCTGAAGCCCGGATCAGTGCAACCAATCACTCATTTCTGAACGTTTCGCATAACTTTTGATCTTTTTTTAAATATTTGGTTACAATTCAAAAACGTTTACTTTAAAAAAAAGTCCTAAAGAAAAATGGACAGGCTAAATTTTTTGCATTCCTATAGATTTTGAAAGCTTAATCTTGAACAAATGTCAAAGGGGTAAAAAGTTATATTTTTTTCAACAAATACTTGTTTTTATTGACTTAAAAAGACGAACAAAATATTTGATCATAAAATAGCTGAGGAGCTAACAAATGGAGTGCAAATGCAATGGTTTATTGTCACAAATCATAGTATCGCCTGTTCTGCTGACAGTCAGTCCCAACAGACAGTCTGATGACACAAAAGCGGCTCTTCTTCTCTCATATTATTCATAGTTTAATTGCCTAAAAAATCATATGCTCTCATAAGTAAACCAATACAGTCAAACAGTCATACAGTCAAACTCAACTTTTATTCAATTTTATTGATTTCATAATTTTAAAAATACATAAAAAAGGTACAAAAATTGAAATCTAGGATAAAATTTTACATGATAGCTGAAAGTTATCATGTTTTTGTTAACATGGTTATTTTCATTAAAAACCCCATTGGAATAAAAGTATTAATTTTAAAAATTAGAACTAATATGCAAACTATAACCGGATGTTAACGTATAGACCAGAAGATACCGAATGAAAGGTTTAGAACCGAATTTCATAGCTTTTGTTTAGAAAACGATTTTTGCTTTTGTTTCCACTTTTTTCCGTTTGTTTTAATTTAATTAAAAAATATTTAGAATTTTGTTATAAAATCGATTAAAATTTTATTGAAAAGAGTTTAAAATAGTTTGTAAATTGGAATTCGAGTGAAATGTTCCGACAGTTCCGGCCCTCCCGGGTCTCAGAGAAGAGGTTCTCAATGAGACTCGAAATTAATAGCGAATGGTTTTGCCTCGAGAAGGAGATTTGGGTAACCCTTACCACAAAGCACTCCATTTTGTCTCCTCTTAACCTTTTATTCTTCATTTATTTCAATTTCTCAAAAACTAATTTGTGGTTATTTTTGCAGCAATTTGTGAGTCAATCACTGGTGACGTCTTCTCCCTATCACTTGAATTATGTGACCGCCAATGGATCTCAGGTTCAGTCGATGTCCACTCAGTCGAGTATGGCTTCTGCGCCGTCAACACATCCACCGCTGACGACAGTCACCGATTCAATGGTTGTGCCGATCGGTTCGATGTCATCATCAGTGACAACGGTTCCATCGAATCACTTATCACTGGAACAGTCGATCGCAGCACAAATACGACAAACTCTTCAATCAAATGATTCGCTTAATTCGTGTGATTCGATGACAAACAAGAGATGTGTTTCAAATGGCGTCGAACAGCAAACGGTAAGACCATATGGAAAGGACGGGTGGAGCCGATGCCCACAACTAAGTGCCCATAACAGTGCCCACAACCAAAGCCCAAAGTGTATCATAAATACTACCATTTGTCTAAAGAATATGTTATTAAAAGCCCAAACATTAATGACTCAAAGCTTATAATTAACTGAATTATTGCTTCACTCGAAGCCTAATATTATTATTAAATTAGAGCAGAAATAGTCGACAAACTAATGATAAAAGCGTTTTGTTTATTAAGTTCTCCTCTTTTTCTGTTCCTAAATATCGAGCGATAAAAATATAGAGTAATTAAAGTAATGATAGTTTAGAGCAAACTATTTAAATGAATTAAAGCCATAGGTTTGGAGTGGAAGTAGTGGTCGACCAACCATTCAATTTAGTTGAAACGATAGCCAAATCCCTGGACTGCAGTGACTGGCGCTCTAACCATAACTTTGGACAACAATAGTTGAAAAGTGGACAGAATGGGAGCCAATGAGTGAAACAATCATTTTATTCTTTGTTCAACTTTTACCCGTAATAGAGTTAGTTGTTATGGAAACCAATCAAACTTTAGATCACTTTTGTTAATGGAATCTAATAATCAGTTCCTTAACGTAAATAACATTTGGGTCTTGTTTTTAATGTTTAGTTCTATGAGTTTCTCTTCTAATCTTTCGTCACTTCTTCTGTTCTCTTGTTTTTAGTCGATTCCATTCATTGCCAATCATTTCTTGAGTTAGGCTTCTATTCTGTTCACAAATCAAGTCATTATTTGCTCGAATGGATTGAAAAAAGTCGCGAGAATTCAATGATTAGTAAAATCTTTTGAAAGCATTTAATTAAGTCTCGTATAGAAAGTCATTGCGATTAGGATTTTGGCAAAACATTTCATTTACTTCTGACAGTTGTTTGACATCACAACTGAAACACTTTTTTAATTTTACAGCAAACAGATCTCGAGACCAATGAAAGGCCCGTCTCTGTCGACAGCGACTATATTGGACTGACATCAGTGACTTCGCTCGACGCCAGAGTTAATGGCACTCAACCTAAGAGACTACACGTTAGTAATATTCCGTTCAGATTCAGAGATCCAGATTTAAGACAACTTTTCGGGGTATGGCTTCCAATATGTAATGACCACTCAATCAGTTTAATATTTAATTGAATTTCAAGTCTTACGGACATATTTTGGACGTTGAGATTATTTTCAATGAAAGAGGATCGAAGGTTTGCTGCCATTCCTCTCCAAAAAACATTATAATAACCAAAATCTTTAATTCAACGCATTATTAACGCTTCGATTGGTTAGGGTTTCGGTTTTGTGACGTTTGCAAATAGCGATGAGGCCGACAGAGCCAGGGATACACTCAATGGAACGGTAGTCGAAGGCAGAAAAATAGAGGTTAAACTCAACTGAATTTATTTGCTTTCAATAATCGATAAAAAGTAAATCAAAGCATAACTTGTATTCACTATTCAATTGAAAGTCAATTACTGGATAATAATTGTTTTGAATTTCTTCTAATATTTTAAATATTTATTTATTAATCAAATCTGACGTACAATTAGTTGGAAATTATTTACAAAAAATCTCATTTTTATATCAGAAGCGAAATGAAATCAATAAAAAATAACAATAAATTATTGTAATGCAAACGAATATACAGTTCTGTTGTAGTTTTCCTTTAGTTATATCGAAAATACATTATTAATAATAGGTTTATATTAATGCTGTTTATGTCTGAAAAGAATGAGAAGAATAGAGAGAAAAGATCTGAAAATATAATTAATTTGACGAAAAAAATAGTGAACTGAAGTCAGGATTAGTTTCAAGAATTTGTTATAAGATTTGCCTGAAATGCGAATTATTTTGCTATGAATTGAATGAATAATTGATTTGATGTTTAGGTGAATAACGCGACGGCACGAATTCAATCGAAAAAGAATGCCTCCGCCACCACAGCCCCCAATGGTATGTCCTGTTTTCACAATTGCATCAGATTGTTGTGTAAGAGAGGAATTGCGGGGAATTCACATATTTACACAAATTAGGATTATTTGCCGATAAGTCGACGATAACTCTCATATAGTTTGCCTTAAAGTCAACAAACAGTCGACTAATCATTAACTCCTGACATAACTCAATGACTGAATTATAATTTATAGCTAACTCTCCAATAATTGGCTCAAATTTAGACTTCGGTTGTGAATAGACTGTGATCTGAACCTTAAAATACCTCATTATAGCCACTATTTAATTGATATTATAACAAAGTTTCCGACATAACTACAAAACATAGTTTTTTAGTAATTATATAATGGATTTATTTTAATGCATTTTTGACACCTTTTCAACACTAATTCTTAAACATTTACTTTAATTATTTCATTATTTTGTAATTAATTATTCCTTTTTTAACACCAAATTTAATTTTATTTCTAAATTAAAATAACTTTTAATTTTATTTAATATTTTGTTTTATTTTAAATAAAATTTTATTATAATTAAAATGAGTTTTAAATAAATATTAAATTCTTCAATAAAATAAAAAGAGTGTAAAAGTGATGATCAGATGAATAACACCACAAAATAGTGGTTGAAATAAAATTTTATCAATTTGTTCGATGAAATAAACCTGGATTTTATCAGATGTTGTGTTCGCGTCAAACACAACATCTTTTGTAATCGATTTCAACTGCTTTTCGTTAAAAGTTTTACTTTTATCGTAATTTGGATCAGTTTTTTTCAAACACTAGAAAGTTGTTTACTTAGAAATTGTGTTGAAAAATGTATTAAAATATTTTAAGTCCTCTAAAAACTTGAATATTAGAGCAAATATTTGCATGAAATAGATTTTGCTATAAAATGATGAGTTCATAGATATAATTCTCAGAAGACCCGAGGCTTTCATTGAATAAAACTACTGATAATGATATGGAATTGGCTTAAGTCAGACAACAATCACCAAATTCTTACATAGATTTTCATAAAATAAATAATTATTAATTTGGAACCAAAGCCCGAATCACACAAACAGTTGTCATTCAGAACTACTAAATGAATAAAAGATAGAATGAATTTTTTCACTCAAAATTAAATGAAAAAACCAAATGAAATTGTGTGCAAAAGAGGCGAATGCAGGAAAACAAATGTCAAAATCAAATTGAATTTTGACGTTTTCTGATTGCAAATCAGTAGAAATCAAATTATGTTTGAATTGCGAACCAAATTCAGTCAATTGAATGTTATGTTAAACACAAAACTAATAAAAGGAATATTTAGAAAATGTTTATTAAACATTGATTTTGAGATTAATGTGACTTTAATTAAATATTTATTAAACGTAGAACTAATAGCAATGAAAGGGTGTCTACTCTTTGTGTTTTCATACAAAAGCCGAATATTTGTAATTATGTAATAATGAATGGAATGAAAAGATTTGATGGTCTATTGATTGCATGTTTTCTCTATTTTTGGTTTTCTGGCGATTTGTCTTCTCTTATGGCATGCCGTGACTGATCTGATCTGAACTGATCCGATCATAGCAGTGACCACATTGAGAGGTGCCGTACAGAGAGGTCGGGCACGGAGTGGCACTTTGGCCGCATTTGCAAGACATCCTACACCACTACCAATAACTGCTACCCCGCATGTGTAAGTCATGGCATATGTCATATACTTTTTGGATATTGACTTTTGAACATACTTTGAATTTTTCCATTTCTTACATTTAAACTAATTCTTAAATAAAACCAACATTTAATTGAATTTAAATTCAAATTTGAGATTTTGTTGCATTAGATCTAACTCTAAATCTATTGCAAAAGTGATGCATAAAGTGATCGCATTTTTCGTGAATTTCACATCACTTTAGTTATAACTGAAGTAAAATTAATCAAAACTTTTACTGCAATAAAAATAAATCGATAAAACAGATCATAAATATATTGATTACCGAATGCATGAGTTTTAGTGAGACATCAAATATACATTTCAATGATTTGCTCGATTATTGCACGAATCAATTATTAATATTTATTATTATTAATATCAAATTGTATCTTCGATATCTTCTATAATCTTAGTTGAATAATCTTTAGGAATGTCTACCAGGACCCTTTCTTAGCCTATGCTGCTGGAGCTGATCGAGCTTATCCATTACCCGTAAGTATTAATGTCTTTAATATGTCTATGGGTTTAAAAATAAAATTTCAATAATTAATCATTTGATGACATAATTATGATGGATCCTCTAAAATTAGAAATTCTTCACCTTTTTATAAAAATTCTAGAGATTATTATGAGTTATAAGTTATAAGAGGAGAAATCGATCCAATGTAGAGGATTGTGATAACAGACTAAAAGTACAACTAATCCATTAAATACATTCAATAGTGAAGATAATCAGTCTTTTGAGACTCAAATTAATGACAGATAAGACAATTCATTACTCATTATAATGGAAGCAAAGATTATTGAAAATTAGTGATAGCTTTCAAATTTAATTAATATTAAATAAGTTCAAGGTTCTTAAAATAGAAATTTAGAATGACAAACTCATCTTATTATATTTCATTTGATTTAATCGCCAATATATCTAATCAATGATTATTGCATTTGAAAGGCGTCATACGCTGCCAGCGCCGCATACACTGCAGCTGCCGCTCGGAGGTATGTCCATTTCTCATATTTCTTATACCTTTCACTTTTATAACCTGTGAGGCCCTCCGATTTCAATACCTAATTGGGCCCTAAAATATGGTATTCGTTCATTTGCTTTATCACATGTCAAAGAATATCCAAATAAAATTATTTCTTATTTATTCTTATGTATCGATTTTCCAAAACAAGTGTTAATGAATAGAATAATTCGGATATCGATTTTAGGTTTGCTTGTTCCGGAGCTAACACAATACCTAAGAAAAATGATTATTATTATTATTACTATTATCATTTCAATAGAAAATGTTCTTGTCGACTGACTCTTGTCAATTTGCTCTTTATTTCATCATATAATCTAAACTTGAGTCCATATTACACAATCGAATTGCTTTAAATTATATAGGTTTAAGTGTATTGTAAATAATTAAAGACTTACATCAACTAATAGAATACGGGATGACCATGCTAGTTCAGGAAAATGCCTAGATTAAAATAAGAGAAAAAATAGCGAAATTCTTTTAACTGTAATTTTCTAGCACACAATTTTTTGGATTAATAAAATTTGATGAAATTATAATTACAAGAGTTACTGGTTGCTTTAAATGAATACTTGGTTTGACTCACACAAAATAGAGTATTAATTAATTAAATGAAAGAAAGAAAGCGTTTGAATCGACATAAAAGTGAATGAATGCAATCAAAGCAAGCAATTTGTTAGTTAGCATCGAAAAGCACAATGAAAGGCAAAAGACAAGAATTTCTAATCAAATATTGATTTGATGTACAAAATGCTACCTTTTGTTGCATTCCGTCAATACTTTTGTTATTTTTAGATATTTTAATAAAATATTTTTAATCGAGTGTCGATCTAATGATTTGTGTTGAGTTCTTTCGAAGACAATCAAAATAATTGCCTTTAAATTATTAATTATTCTTTTAAATATTAAAGCTATGCGTCTGCTGTGGCCGCTGCACAACCTGTTGCTGCCTATGCCAATATAGCTGGGTAAGTTTGGTCTATATCTTTTTATTTTGAAGTATTACTAATGCATTTGACTGATCACACAAAAGATATGGTCGCGAATATGGGGAACCTTACTTAGGACACAGTATCGGCCCCGTCACTGGATATGGGGTATAAAATTATATGAAGTTTTATTGTTATTAAGGTTTCTGTTTGATATTTAAGGCCATATATAGGGGCGGTTATAATCGGTTCACTCCTTATTGAGACGAAGAAGAATTTCAATCGAAATATTTGAAGAAATACTCGATTTTTGTAAAAACAAACAA
This sequence comes from Euzetes globulus, assembly GCA_034695525.1. Taxonomy (NCBI): domain Eukaryota; kingdom Metazoa; phylum Arthropoda; class Arachnida; order Sarcoptiformes; family Euzetidae; genus Euzetes; species Euzetes globulus. Next base: position 11,938 of record JAQIWP010000667.1, on the reverse strand, counting down.
TTTTTCGATTTTATATGAATTAGAAGTTTTGAGTAAAAAATATTCTATAAAATGGTTACAAATTATGAAATCTCAAAATATATGAATTCAATCACAAAATAAATAACCGGAGAAATTATTTTTCATGAAATTTCTCATTTATTTATAATAAGTTAATATTTTTGAAAGTCTTTCCAGAGATAAGTCTAAAATTTTTCAATCAATGAAATGGACTTTCACTCAATTTTCAGGAACTACTTATCATTATTTGACAGTTTATTAATTGTATACAACTTTTATCCAATTATTATCATTTGTTTTCAGGACTCGTTTATTGTAAAATATTAACCAATTATTCAATTTTTAATTAATTGAAAAAATGGAAAATTAAGCCAAAAATTCATTTACTATAAAACAATAAATGACTGTTTAATAAATAAAACAATTAATTTAATAATTATATAAAATTTTAATAAATTTATTGTAATTTATTTCGAATCCGATTTTGAATTTAATAAAAGTTATTAATTGAAGGAAAGGTTCAGTCATTTATCTTAATCTTCTGAATGAAGACATTGTTTAACGGTTTGCTATTTTTGTCGGTCTTTACTTTTCCTATCTTTTTGACGACATCTAAACCTTTGACGACTTTTCCGAAAACGGTGTGCTTTCCGTTCAAATGTGGAGTCGCCACCAGTGTTATGAAAAATTGACTGCCATTTGTGCCGGGTCCAGAATTAGCCATGCTAAGAACACCCGGCCCATCATGTTTTCGCTTTGGATCAAATTCATCCTCGAAATTGGTCTTCCAGATGGATTTACCTCCTCTGCCTGTGCCGGTGGGATCTCCGCCCTGAATCATAAAGTCATCAATGATTCTGTGGAATATAACCTGGTCGTAATATCCTTTTTTGGCCAAAGCCACGAAGTTTTCACATGCTTTGGGTGCGGAATCCCAAAACAGCTCCAAAGAAATGTCCCCCATATTTGTCTGTATAGTCACATGCGTTGGTCTTTTCGAGGCTTCGGTGGAATCACTCAATAAAACTATTGCCAGAAATACTTTCAACAAATTAATCACATTCTTGTAATTGAAGTTCATTTTTTATCTAATCTATTAACTGATGGCCGAGATTTTTAATTAATTATAACAGAAATAACTCATTAAATAAAAATGACTGACAATGAAATCTGAAACTCAATTGAATTCCTTAAAGAAATCTAATTAGAATTTGATCAAGGACATGATCGACATGAGAATAATCGATTAAAATAAATGAAATTTAAAACTATATAATCAAATCTATTAATTCAAAGATGTTTGCAAGACCATCTTAAGTAAATAATCTTAGATTAAAATTCTGAAAATCACAATTTGTCCTTGTTAGATGAACTCAAAGACTGATCAAATAGAGTTTTGTCTGAATTTATCAATTAACTACAAATGAAGTAGCTGTGATTAATGCATCCATTTCCATCTGAATTAATTCAATATAATTTTTATTATTGAAGTACAGATTTTCAATGAAATGTCAGTCAAACAATAATTTATCGATACTTCAAAGATTAATTGCAGAAAAATTATCCGATTGTTAAAAAAATTTGAGTCAAATAATTCAGAATAAATGTGAGTCTGATTTTGGGAATTAAAATCCAATTTAATGGAAACTCTTTTATTATTTATTTAGAATTCTTGTCAAATAAAATCAAATTTTATTAGAAATATATTCAACCTTTTTTTTGCTAATTATAGTCATTATAAATTAATTTTAAAAATTGTTCTTTTCACAGTTTAGAGAAACTGGTGGTTAGTTTTTAGTACTGAACGCCCGAATTCCCGTCTAATTAATTGGTTTAAACTTTTCAATGACTTTGAAGTCATTAAATATTTTGCTTAACTTTTTTTAGTAAGAATATTAATTCATTAATTTTTGCATATGATTTGAAAATAGAAACGTTTTGAGACATTTAAATATTTAATTTAATTCTCTTTTTCAATTTAATTAATACATTGAAAGCGATTTTTTAAATGAAAAAATTGAGTCATATTTTATTTGTACGAACAGTTATTTTACAGTAATTTTAATCAAATATTAAATTATTTTCGAAAAAATAGTCAACAAATTGAAGGCATTTCTATCACAATTAAGCGAAAAATAATTTGACATTTAGTCTAAAAATCTAATAAACGCCTCATTTGTTTAGAAATTATTAAATTTTAAAAACAATAGATTCAGAGAATACTATTGCTTAGGATTTAAATTAATTAAAATTTATGTTTATATCACAAATAATTTTCTAAAGGAATTCATAATTTAATACAGGGATGTACAAGAGATTCATTATGAATGTGCCAGAGCTCTGAAAATGAGGAGTATCTTGAAGAAATTTTTAAGTTTTTTTTTATTGAATGAAAATGACTTCACTGTATTGGAAATGTCCGACTGGGCACACAAGTCAAGGAGAATATATCCAAAAGAGTGAGGATTGGCCTTGCACATTCCCTTTTCAATGTAGTAATGAGCGGCCGTTTTATTATTAATTAGAAGAGTGAACTCTTAGTGAATGTGAAATTAATTATTGCCTATAAGTTAATTGACAAATAGGTGGCCAATGATTGATCTAGTGATCAATAAGTGGCAGACAAGTGGACAATTTTAGCTTTGCTTGATCAAAGATTAACTAATCATCAATTAATAATAAAAATGATTATAAAATAGATAACAAAATAATAATTTAAATGCAATTTTACTTTCGATGAAAGTTTGGAAACAATTGATTGGCACTAAATTTAACTAATAATTGAAATAATGAATGAAATATAAGTTTTAATTAATTAGTTAACCAAAGTTTTCATATTGATGTAGAAAATAAGGCAGTTTTCGTCTGTTATTAGTCGTCTCACAGGCCTGGCTTATAGTCTTGGTTAGTGCTGACGGACCGCAACTGAAAACACCAACTTTACTGACCTATTGAGCAGAAAATATTGTTATAAATGATATGAAAGGAATGGATTTATGAACTGACATATGAGTGCTGTTTTTGTACGAACTTCAAGAAGGCATTCATATCGGGTCGACCGAAATGATTGATTGCTTTGAGTCCCGTAAACATACTTCTATTGGATATGCGCTGGAAATGGTTCTCACAAATGTACTGAAAGATTGATCAACAAAACATTTCAATAAAAGTATACATCAAATATGTTTACATCAGTCAACTGAACAGAGGTATTACCACTCGTACAGGACTGAGCAATTGGGGACACACTTACCAACATAGTCGTTCTCAAGTCAAACTTATGGAAGAATTGAGTGATAAAAATATGGACTTCCAATACTTGTGTTACGTCTTTACGCTCGACGTCTCGCAATACATCTATAAACCATTCGAAGTGTCGGTGCGACGGACAGATCCATAAGAAATATACCTTTGAATCAAACAGAAACATGAAAACATCAATCAATTGAATCTATGGTCGATTTGATACCTTTTTGCAGGCAACCCCTGAATATCGATTTGTGGAAGTGCCAAACACTAGGTCATTTAGAATAGAGGCGTAAGGCGTCACTCCGATACCTCCACCCACCATGACGGCGATCTCATACTTATACCAATCTTGGTTTCCTCCACCGAACGGACCCTCGAGTCTAATCTTAGGCAATGGGTGTCCGGCTTTGTTGTCAAAATTGTTTGGATCGAAATAGTTTCTCAATTTCCAAGTCCATGGTCCCTGTGCTTTGACGTGAACAGACAGGTAGTTTTCGTGCGGGGCAGACGTTAAGGTGAGAGAGTGGAATTCGCTCGGCCTAAAGGCTGTGCAACACAGACGAATCCATTGACCGGAAAGGTATTTGAAACTCGGAGGACGAGAGAACTTGACTTTTGTTACGTCTGTTTTATTTAAAGTAATTTTTTTAATTATTGAATGAAAGCCAAAAATTATTCAGTTTATAATTTACAGACTATTAATGACTCACCGGACGGAAGGAGTTCAGAGTCGAGGACATCTAATTCCATATACTTGGCCTGAAGGCTAACTATTTTATCCATTGCAAAAATAATGGCCGGAATTATGAAAAATACCCAAAATCGTGGAGTCTTTTGAGATAAAATTGTTTAATGCATATTATAAAATGAAATGAGTTAAGACATACCCCGGTCAGCTTTGCCAAACCATGAATTAAGGAGAAGATGTAGAGCCAGTAATACAAGCTGTGAGTCATCCAGAAATAACTGTAAGCCTTCTGTCTTATGGTCGGATGTGCAAAGATGAAGATAACACAGACAAAGGCGAACAGTACTATACCGGACAGTCCGGTAACGGTTCCAAATATCCAGAATGAAAAGGTTGGCTTCGCGTCCGATTCAAAGTTTAGTTCTCTCGTTAGACAACGCAAGTGTTCAATGGGTTGAGTCGAGACGTGATAGAAGTTAATGCAGTGACCGATTGTGTGCACAACTGAATGTCAAACATTTCCATTAGACTGACAATTATAGACCAAATCAGAGATTAACTTACTCGTGAAGAAGAGTCCGGTCATGGCTACGATTTTATGGAACTGGACGTGTGAGTCAAGAGGTATATATTGGTGTAAAGGAATTTCTCTTATTTTCGTTAATAAGTTCCGACACATTGTTAATAGAAGTAATGAATAACAGAAGGAGAGAGAAGCGGCCGACCCTCTCGTAACAGCAATGCCATATCCCATGACATGTCTCAGATCCATGTGTTCACTCAAATACGTATAACTGATAAATCGTTCGAGGAATAAGACAATTGTTATGACGAAGAATATCAATAAATAGACGATATGCTGTCGATATTCCTCCAAATAAGTGATCCAATTATTCCATTTGCGTTTTAGGTAATGGGGTTCGGGGTCTGGCATGTGGTTGATCTGAAAACTGGTCATTCGCGCGATGTTTGTCGATGTGTCCAAGAAGTTCTGTTTGGCGCCCTTACAGTCCAGTCCAATGGCAATGAAGTCACCCCTGTATTCTCTCATCATTAACTTGAAGTCATCGTAAGTCAACTCTTCCTTATTGTCGAGTCCAGTGGCGGCAAACATGCCCTGAATGAGTTCCATGACCTCTGCTTCGCTCATAGAATCGGTTTTTGCGATGTCAACGAGTGATCTCAACATTTTGGTCAGTTCTAACTTATCAATGACTCCGTTGCCGTCATTATCGCACATGTCGAATATGATTCTGAGTTTGTCCTCAGTCTTTCCTCTTGAGAACAGTACTACAGTATCCAAGAATTCTTGGAAACTAATCCTCCCGTCATTGTCTTTGTCGACGCAATTGAACATTTGTTTGACAAATAGAGAGTCGGGTTTCATACCAAGAGCCTCTGCGAACTCTTTCTTGGAGAGTGAGGTCCGCATAACCATAATGACATCATTACTGACGTCTTCCAATTTCCGTTTTTCTCCTGGTTTCAATCCAAAGGTTAAGGCATAGGCCTCTCTGAAGAAGTGCTCCAAACGTTTTTGTCGTTTCTCTTTAGTTTCAGCGTTGGCTAACATCACGTCCTTATAGGTATGAATTATCTCTAATGTCTTCTTGTAATTCAAAAGGAAAGCTTCCAATTTGGCCAAAAACTTTTTGCGGGAACCGATATTATCGAATTGCAGGACAAGATCGTGATCTCGCGGCGATCGGATTAAAACCATTGGTTTGTGGGAGTCTTGAGTCACTTCGACCATTAAGGAATTGGCGTCTTTGAAGTTTATATGTCTTAATGTCTCTCCTTTTCTATTGATAGTGGAAATGGATTCTTCGGGTCCTATCTTGACTTTGACGTAACGCTTATGATTCTGATGCAACCACTCGCGCACGTCTGCAATGGGATGCAAAGCAATTAGTAACAATTATCACATTTGATGAAAGCAATTAATTATAGAAAAGGGAACGTCATAATTAAGATAATTACAGAGTTTGTCGTAGTTCTTCCCGTTTGTCAGCTCCTGTTTTGCCTTCAATTTCCTTCGCCGTCTATTTTGGAGTTTAATCACTCCATAACCCAAAAGGGCGACAACTATTCAAATTGTAAGAACAAATCAATCAAAACATTAAGTCATTCAAAACTAATGTATCGAAAGTATTTCGCAATCGATTCAATTCAATACCCATTGGAATGAATGCCAACAGAAGTATAACGAGAATATATGGCAATTCTGAGCCATGAAAGTAGTTCCACCCGGCCAGAATCAGACAGGGCTCCAACACTTTGCTGGTCAACTGACTCGGTTGAGGACAGGGGTCTTTCTCTCGGAATAGGAATACATTTCGTTGTATGGCGTCAGAGGGAATGGCAGTTGCATTGACCAAAAGGTCATAAAAACGGATTTTTCGAATTTCTTCGATCTCTTCGGGACTGAAAACCCCGTTTTGAGTGTTTTCGAACCAAAATCTATCGGAGTCTCGAATTCGAACAAATTGTTCCTTGATGATAGCTCTGAACATTTCGCCAGGACGGCCATTCTCGAATTCCGACTCAACCATTCCTCCGACATAAGCATCGACATCATCTAAATTGTGGTCATACAGATCTGCCAACTGGTCAAACATTTCTGGGTGTTTTGCATATAAGCTTGGGTTAATTTGTGTCCAGTTCTTTATTTCTGGTAAATTGAAATATCTGCGAACAGTGTTATAGTCGGCCAAACCATTATCTCTGCCCCTCATAATATTAAGAGCTGCCAAATCCCTGCGACTGAAGTCCATCGGTCCAAACAACTTGTCTATAATTGAGAATATTTTCATTTATCGGATAATCTAATTTTGTTTATTGGAATTATTTTTTTATTTTATCTATTTTTCTGATTGAAAGGGAAGGAAATTCATTAAATGAATAATTTATTTAATCATTAAAGAAGTTTCAAAACTGATGTATCCTTCAAATAGAATGGCCGGCAGTTAAATCAAATGACACACATTTCGCTTCTCAAATGATTTTCTCATAAATTTTTTAGAACCCAAAGTCATTGCATTACTTCAGGTTTTGTTTTGTTCGGTACAAACATTTCGATACAAAATGTAAACATGGATTTCATTTTAAAAATCAATTTTTGAAATGCTTTCCCGAAAAGATTTGGGGGCCAGTCTTCAGGCCATGCATTGAGCAAGCAATTAAGGCAAATAAAAAAGTAGATAATTTCCTTGAAATGACTCTTAAGAAGAGAAGGAACTCATAATATTCTAATTATGATTATAATGGAGTTTCAAAAAAAATTAATAATTAATGGATAATTTTATGTATATGATGCGGCAAAATTATAAAGTTATCTAGTTAACAGTAGGGTCATTTGGGAAGTGCTTCCAAGCAGTTATTTTGATTGAATAAATCAATGAACAGTTCATATCTGCAAAAAATTATAAATTTATAGACGCAACAAAAGATAAATAATTTTTTTTATGGCAATGAATTCAAATGTTAATTAAAATTTAAATAAGGTATCAGTTTTTTAAATAGTTTAAGAAAATTTTCTCCTTTGGTGCCAATTAAATGATAGGAATTTCAATCTCAGAAACAAAAAAGATTTCTATTCGCGGCTATAGTTTGAATTTATTAAACAAAAATAATTCAGTTTTATTTAATGAATTCTAAATCATATCATAAGATAATGTCTGGCCTTAAATCAAATTAGAATTTCTGTTAACAATTGAAACCAAAAATTATCTTTAGATAAACAGTTTAAACATAATCTAAAACTATTGAAATTTTAAAAATAAATTTTAAATCGAAATAAAAATTTCAATAAATTATAATTAATCGATTGTTTGGAAATAAATATATGGGAATAAACAAGTCAAAAACAAAAGTTGTTCTCAAATTTTGCATTTTTATTTTTGCCAGACTTGTTTCTGACCTGACCCTGACTTAAATAAACGATGTAAAAAACAGAATTCGCTTTCAGACAAAATATCCCATTTGTTTCACTCGAACTTCTATTGCATAGATTCATAAGATATCATGCAATAAAATAAAATAATTAAACCATATTTTGTGAACTAAAATATCCTCAAAATAAGTGTTCAATTGATTGTATTTTTTTTGATAAATGATTTGAATTCAATTTTTTGAGTTTTTCTATGAAATTTGGCTCAAATTATAAGTGTCTATCGATTTAGAATTTAGGTAATTTAAAAAATATTTAATTTAAGGCTTTTTTGATAAATACTTTGTGTTAGCGTTTAAGCGTAACTTTAGTTTTAAACTACTATTTGAATAATTAAAATAAATATATTCATATGAAATCGGAACTTGAAATTGTGAAAAATCAAGGCTCCAACAAAATAACAATAAAACTCAATCAATAAAAAAAATTCACTATAAAAAGATATGAGTTCTCAAAGTCAAGTCTTTCACAAAAAACTCTTCTAAAAAGAAGTTTTTATTCAAAAGATTGCTTTGAATTATGCTTTTTATGTTATCATTTTAATTACACTTAATATTGGAAAGCAGTTGGAAAGCCTTGTTCTACACGACATCATTTGAACAAATAGACACAAAGAAAGACTGCTTTTTCTCACTTGACTTTCGATTTTATTATTTCAAATCAGTGTTGGAGTCCTGAGAAGGAAAATCAATGAATGAAAAAAATAAGTATTTTTTTCGAAAACTATTCATTTTCTTTATATTTTATTCACTGAAGAGATGATTTCTAAGCAAAAGAGAAGCCGAAAGAAAAAGAATAAATATTTTGGATGTGACCTAAATTCTCATTCAAATTGTAGTCTTGTGTTATAAAATATTTCTGATAAATACAGGTGTCTGTTATGCAACACATAAAGTACTGCAAACTTTCTTACAAATAATATTATTTTAAAATCAGGGAAAGTTGTTTAGAGAAAAGTTAGATTGCTTTACACAATTCCCAAAAAATTTGTTTATGTTTTAAATACCGTAAACACGAGGCCATCATTTAATGAATTTTTTGGAATTTTTTTTTTATATCAACATGCTAGCGCTGCCTCTCTTCTTAGAAGTAATTTGATGATGATATATAAATCTTTTAGAGATAAGAATGATTCATATTTGACAATAAATGTCAAGAGCAGAACGAGCCAATGCGGGGGCGGTTTAAGGTTTGCGGCCAAACTAGCAATTGTCAAAATAATTGCGGTTTGAATATAAAGTAAGATCTTTGACTTCTTAGGCATTCTAAGCATTGTTTGCCAAGTAATAAAAAATAAAATATTTGACAGAAAATTAAATTTTTGTAAAACTGAAATGCATTAATGAATTGATACGAACTGATTGTCACGTATTGATTGGATAATAGATTTTTTTTTTTGAATTAATTTTAATTTTCTTATTCAAACGAAAATTAGAGCGAATTTGATATATAATGGAGAAAAAGACTAATAAATCTATGACTCAGAAAATTATTGACAAAACGCCTATTTGTTGAACCAGAATGAGATCAAAAATAAAAATAAAGCCAATCATCTTTTGTTCGGAAACTTATCAAACAAACTAATTATTATTTATAAGTTATTCAATACCTCTGACATCAGAACAGAGAACTGAATCCTCTCTTTCAGCGATTTGTGATGACAGACCCATAAGTAGTTCCTCGACTCCGCTTTCTGGCACTATTTCCTATTCAAATGAAAACACAAATAAAATAAATACAATCAACCAATTTCTTAATCGTTAAGAATTGTAAAGAAGGAAAAGGTTTGCGGAAGACGTTAAAGAAGAAAAGAAAAAGAATGACCAAAACGTGATTTGTATTAAATAATTGAACGGAAAATATGTAGAAATGAAAAATACTGTAATTTTTATTCTAAATAATAATAATATTATAATTTAGAATAAATTCAATATTAGATATGAATTTTTATGCAAAAGTTTAAAAGTTAAAATATTCAAATTAAGATAGCACAGTTTCAAAATAAGGAGTGTCAAAAGACTTGCCTCTGAGTCCCACCAGGTAGAGCAAAGACGAAGACCCGGATAACCAGAAGCTGTTTGACGGAAATTGCATTTGGCGTCTCTGCGGGAAAGAAGTTCAAAGACAATGAGTTGACATTCAATGAACGCCAAGTTCGTAGACTTACCTTCGATAGAGGCCGGGAGGTATCATTGTGTGGCCAAAGCGAAAGGCCGCTGACTGGAATACATGACTAACACCAGGGTGAACGTCTGGTTTATAACCATTATAGGGCGGTATCGGTTCATCAAAGAGTACGGGTAGGTATTCATACAATATGATGTTCTGCAATCAGATAAATACTTTGTAATTCAATTCTTTGAGCCAACATTGAAAGCGCCCACACCTGAAGACTAGCGATTACTAAACGTCTCGCTCTTTGGAATACGTCTTCGTCAGACCACTCCGGATGTTCCGCCTGAACCCGTTCTGCCAATATGTTGTGCCAACGGAAGAATACAATACCAAAGGCCAAGAGGGCCGGATTCTGGTTAGTCCGTGGGTCGCCCAACACTTCAAATATTAGATTGAATTAGGAAATTCAAACCAATTAATTGAAGAAATGTATTTACAAAACATGCGCTCCGGTGTAACCATTCTTAAATGATGTGCCGGCGGAGAGTTAATAAGCGGAACGCGTTCCCGATTGCGGGGTGGAAACAGGCCGGTGGTATCAGATTTGAATGAGCCATTTGTGAACGTCCTCATTGTGTTTAGCCAGGTCTCGGTTGTGCTGTACACGAAACTGCCATCGATCCAACTCGTGACCAAATTGAGCTAATTATCAATTCAGTTATTCATTTGTTTTGTAATTCTCATTAAAATATTCGCTTTGATTATCAAATAATTAAATTTCACTTTTGATTAAATCATTAAATATTAATTTTTATGATATAATCAGAATTCTAATCATTATTTTCTCTCTTTTTCTTTGTTTAACTGAAACTTAATATGAGTTGGAAATCAAAAGTGAATTATGACTTAATTTTGGTCAAAAGTACTGATATTTGGAAACTTTTCAGATAATTCTTATACAATGGAAGGATTGTCTGCCATTTGATTATAATTGCGATATTATAACAGGATATTTAATTTGATAAATTAGTTGATTCAATAGATAGGAAGATATCATCAAACAAGTGTCTAGTTAAATTAGACTCATTTAAAAGGTGTCAAAATTGGTTATTTTATGTTACGATAATAGGGGTTCAAATGAGGTTCATTCAAAGCAATGTCAAAGAATTGCTAACTATTTTCACATATAAGCTTCAAAATCAATAAATTTAAAATCAGGTTGAAATGAAGATGTGCTTGAAAATGATCTCACTAAACAAATTTTGACATTGATCAATGTGCAGCCAACATTTTCTATTAAAAAAAATATGTTAAAACCAGAATTTTACAAGTACCATGAAAATAAACTAGCAAACTCTTGCCAAATGGAGATTTCGCTTGCAAAACTAATTGTGGGAATCAATTTTGGATTCTTATCACTGATAAGCAAATTCTCTCTTTTTTATTCTTTAGATTTATTGAGTTTGAATTAGAAAAAAAAACAGAAAAAATAATGATTTCTGACAAAAATTCTTTTGAATTTGAAATCTTGTGATTTGAATCTTATGAGTAGAATAGCAATGGTTTCCGAAAAATAATAAAAAGCATTTAATTTAAATTACGGAAAATTTTAGGATTCATTAACCGCTTATGAAATCAAATATGATATTCAATAAACATATGTTTAGTCTGATGTAAGTCAAGGACAGAAACTGAAGATTTTTGAGACAAACATTTTTAAGTGAAAAAAATAGAAAAGAAAGAAATTTTTACTCAAAAGGAATAATGCAATTAATAAAGAGCTTTCATAATGTAATTTATTCGTGTAATTTCAAAATAGTGCTCAGATTATAATTGCGCCGCACTTTCACTCAAGAATTCACCACTAATTTAAAATTTTGCTTTTTATATAACTCTCTCTCCCTCTCTCCCTCCCCTCTCTCTCTCTCTCTCTCTCT
>JAQIWP010000666.1:0-21742 GCA_034695525.1 Euzetes globulus | reverse complement strand
AATTGCAGTGATTGCAGAAACAAGTGGTTAACAGTTTATCCTAATATTTCAAGCCAGGTCATCGTAGTGAGGTGTTCCAATGGCAAATATTTAAATGATACTAGTAATTTCAGAAATTGTGTGTCACTAAATATCAAAGATTAAGAATACAAATATATTCTGAGACTGTAATTAAATTTAAACCACAATATTATATAACCGAACAAATAAAGTATTTCATTATTGGATTTGTTACTTATGTTTTATATTTTGTTTTTGTTCATTAATTATTAAAAGGGTATTAAAAGGGTTTATTTTAAAATAAGTTTACCATCATAATAAACCGATTATTATAAAATCTTTTAGAATAATAATAATCTTTAGATCATGTCACAGCATTGTTGTACAAGATACTTAAACTAAATTTGTATTTAGTGGTAAAATAACTTATTCTCAGACCAAATGCAAATCGAGAAGATGTGAACGAAAATGCAACTAATTTTTCAAAGATTTGTGTTTTTATGCTAATTTTAAGCTCAAATTGTCGACATTTAAGACCAGATTATTTTAAAAGACGATTAATTTTTCAAAATTTGATTTCCTTTCTTAAAGTTTCTTAACGCTCTTGCAATTAGATTTAATATTTATGTTTGTTTATAACAAAGTTAAAACTATTAAAGATCAAATTGTAGCGATTGCAGGAACAAGTGGTTAACGGTTTATCCCAATAACTTCAAGCCAGGTCATCGTAATGGCAAATATCTAAATGATTTTATAATTTCAATACTTGTGTCACGAAATATCAACCATTAATAATATAAGTATTTTCTGAAACTGTAATCAAATATAAACAAAAAAAAATACATTTATGAATAACGAGCTGTCCCTTTGAGGTCAATTTCAATTATGTCAACCCCATTAATGCCATTGAAGAAAACAATCTTGATGTTTAAAATATATTTTTTTCAATGGGTTATACCAGAGCTGAAAGTAATTTACTATTTTTCATAAATCTTTGGATAAGCATTAAGTAAGGATAATAAATATAACTTGTAGTTTATTGTATCTTACAAGATTCTTTAATAAACTTTATGTTATTTATTAACATTCATTGTTCATTTTGCCTTTCCGATACTCAAAATCAATAAACCCATTCAATTGCAATCATTCTCCATCCTATTATTATCATGGGCATAAGATCGCATTGAAATACTTGACAAGAGTACCACTGGTCCACCGGTCAATGACTTTGCATCAACTATTCAATGTGTGGATGTCCCGTAAATTTAAGAATTATAAATGTGAATAACTGAAGAAACAATATCCGGACCTGTCCTAAGGCATCACGAGCTGTCCCTTTGAGGTCAATTCCAATTATGTCAACCCCATTGAAGCCATTGAAGAAAACAAACTTGATGTTGAAAATATATTATTTTTAATGGGTTATACCAGAGCTGAAAGTAATTTCCCATTTTTCATAAATCTTTGGATAAGCATTAAGTAAGGATAATAAATATAAAGGGCGTCGCGAAAGTGATTGAAGTGGGTAAATTAATAAATAACTGGAAAAGTTGTTGAAGTTTCTTTAATATATTATAATGTATGAAATATAAGAATATATACTTTCGATTTTAATTAGGAAGTGGTGCATGGACATCCTTGTCTCTTAGTTATCTTAGGGTAAGTCGAAGGTTTTCAGGCATAGTGTGTGCAAAGCTATCAGGAACAATTTTGCTTTTATTTTTCCATATTTTCAGAAATTTTATCTAATTTTTTGGTGCTGTCCGTCTCTTAGCATATGTGTTGGTGGATTACGTGCTCTTTGGACAAACCCTTACAAATTAAATTAAGAATTTTGCTTAGTGCTACCAATACTAAAATGTTAATTAGAATTTAAATTTGACAATTATTCCTGAAATCACAAACATTAAAGTTAAGAAAAAATTTAAATACAGAAACTCATTAAATTTCTGTCAAAGATTTTTAATCGATTTTAAGATTAATGATGAAATTATGTTTTTCTGAGATATTTTCCTCAACATTTGGCTATAAAAATAAAATAAATAAGAAAATTTCTCTGAAAAACAGATAATTTTATCATTAATCTTAAATTCGATTAAAAATCTTTGACAGAAAATTAATTTGTTTTTGCATTTAAAAATTTTTAATTAAAAATTCTTAACTTTAATGTTTCAGCTTTGGGCATAAACATGTTTCAGGAAAACTTGTTTTCAACTGAATTGCCTAACAAAATCAGGAAAACTATTTTAATATTCAACACAAATTTCATTGGTCATATGATGATATACATGTATTTTGTATTAAAAGAAAATTATTTCAAATAATTGGTTTCAAATTGAACTGAAATTTGTTGAAATTGTCTTCAAAGTGAGTAAATTATTGTCATAAACTGAATTTCCAGTGATTGTGACGTTAAATATCAAAAACTAAAGGAGAAAACCATAAAGATTTGAAAGATATTGATTGTGTTAAATTAATTTTACGCCAACGCTACGCAAAGTGTGTATATGTTGTGTTAATTGTGTAACTCAATTGTATATTCTAACTTTTAAACAACTGTCAAATGAAAGCCCAATACTTCATATTCATAAATAGTGTATAACACCAAATCAGCTGTGCCGTCACACTTGCCTCCAGTTCTCGGCTTAAATTATATACCAGTTTATGATCGGCTTCTAATTCAATGTGATTTAAGGTAAGATTCAGTTTTCATTTAATAAGTTTGCATTGACTCCATGCTAGCCCTAAATTAAAAAAGTAGTAATTAAAATATGCCTTGGGTAATTCATTAATGCACTAGCTTGGTCTGTCTGGCAATCCGATTCTTGACCCATTTTTTTACTTTTCCATAAATCTGTTCAATGCTTCCGTCAATCGATTGGAATTCTTGAATAATTAAAAATGGGATCAATAATACAGTTAACCACAAGAATTTAATTTTTCCGATCCTTTGCTGACGTCTTTTTATGTTTGAATTCTACTGACTTTTATTGAAATCTAATTTACTTTCAAATTATTAAATGCATTCGATTTTATCGATTAAGTTCGAGAACGTTCTCACAAATTATTGTTTAATTATTCAATTCTTAAACCATTTCACAGCAAATCCTTTGCAAAAATTAATTAAAGAAATATTTTCATACTATTGTCTTAATATTTAAACTGATCGCTAAGTTTTTATAACTTTTGAGGCGAAAAATTAGTTTAATATTAAATATTTATAGCATTTGCTGTCGAAAAATTTAGCATACCAATTTTTCAAACCAGTCTCCCATAAATTATAATTTATAGACTTTACAGACGATATATAATATATTGAAAATGATATAAAATGTTCGCTATATTTCATTGTTAAAGATATATAAAAAATGAAAAAATAGCAAAGAATTAACCTCTTTATTAAATATTCATTAGTTATACAGAAATAAAAATTACAATATTAGAGCAATGGCTGTAAACGTGAACTGCGTTTTCAAGATATGTGTAAATCGATATCTGAATGACACTGAAAGGCATTTTATATTTATCTTACCTGTATTTTTCAATTGTAACCTTTTTTTGTAGTACTTTTTCATATAGTCCTCAACAGAGCTGAAAACTGTATAAACATTTATTTCATTTATTGGTTTTGGTTTAAGTTTACAGAAGTATTTTCTTTTTGATTCCTTAAGAAAAAATCGTGACTTTTATTGTCAGGTCGTGCGATGAACGCACAACACAAAGAATAAGTCAGTCCTCTATTATACATGTAAGGGATGCCTTCCTCTTTCAGATATGCTATTCATAAGGATTCTGTGATCTTCATAAGGAACTGACTGTTAAGACATTAATTAGTAATTAATTGCTTCGATAGTTAAAAAAAATATTTACCCAAAACTCAATCATAAAAGATTGCATTTGAATTTGAAGTTTTCAGGCCCGGGGCCAATCATTTTTATAGATGCATTAAAATCCAGTCAATGTTTAGTAAATAATTTATTTTAATTGAAAAAACGATTTTACATGAAAACAATGTTTTGATACAATTATTTACATAATTTTTTCTATTTCAAGTGATCTGAAAGTTAAACTAAAATTACTTTACAAATGTCTGATCGCTATCTTTAATTAGTCTTTAATTGCCGGCAATTATTCTATTTAAAAATTGTGAACATTTTGTTTATTTTAAGAACAAATGATTAGAGAATAAATTAGAAATCCGTAACCGATTTCTATGACATAAGAAAATGTATTTAAACTCTTTCTTCGATGTATTATAACTTGAAGGTATAGTTTCAATAAGTGATTAATATAACGATAAGTAGATAACAATAAAAGCGTAACGAAGTTGCAATTTATCTTATTACCGGTGAACTTAGATAATGGGATCACCGATAGGTATGTTTGATTCACTTATCCTCTCTTTATCAGAGATCCCAGTCAAAAGTTATGACCAAACATTGGAAGCAGGCTTTGAGGTCTAGTTTAAAAAGTTGCCTTATTTACAGCTATGAAATTTGACAAATACTGAATTGGTAAAAATGTTAGTAGGATGGCCTACTTGAACACTGTGCTCAACTGCGGCCACTTCTGATTTACATTAATACTAAACAAATGGGGAAATCATTTAGAATTGGAGTAAAAATCCAAAAAATTTGAAGTAATTATCAGTTAAGTGATGCGAATTAAATGCAATCACAAATTGAGTTAAAATTATTGTCTTTGTTCTGTTGGCTCGACTTTAATGAGTTTTAAATGGAAATAAAATTGTGGTTAAGTTAGACATCGGATGCCTTATAGTTGGAGTGATAATTGCCGTCATATATATTCGCTTTAATGTCATTTACATAACTGTATTTCTGTGGCATTTCGTCTGTTTCGTAGAGTCTGTTCAGTTGCCTTTCCTTTTCCTGTTGTTGTTTGAAGTAAAGCTGTTGTTCACTCTTTGATAGTCAAGAGTAAACGTCTTTATTCATGTCCTGATAACCACTCAAAGGCATGAATGGTAGACCATTTCCCGGTTGAATAACTGTGTCGACATCACTGACTTTCCTGATGGGTCTGGTATTGCCATAACAGCATATCACATATTTGATCTCCCGGAGCAGTTCCACGCAAATGTGATCCTAAATATGGACATCAAATGCAAATCATTATTTAACCTTTAATTTCATACAAAATCAGAAGCTTTTTACCCTTTATAGTGATTTTAGTAATAAATTCGGTAAAGTTTGGAATTTAAATAAATTACCAGGATTAGCTGCAAACGATTAAGCATTTTTGCAAACATCTGACAAATTTTTAGCAAAAACAAAAGCGAATTGAAATATTCAAATACTTATCGGATTTTAAAGCACCGAAAAAATTTGAAGAATTACTTCAAAGAAATGATAAAATATTATGAAATGATTGAAAGAAATGTTTTACACAAAAATTTCAAACGATTTTTCATTCAAAAGATAAGTCTTTCAATAAACTTTTGATTTATTTTCTATAAATTCTTTGAAGCAGACATTCATTCCTCGAAAATATAAATTCAAAGATAAGATCTAGGATAAGAATCTCAAATATTAATAAGGGGAGAGGACCTACCCGTTCATTTCTGGGAATATTTTTCATTTTCCAAATGAATTCTCCGATGCATATAATGATTGCAATGCAGGAACCGGCCGCCAGAACGACAAACACTCCGCCCACATTGGCCAGACCCAATTCGCTAGCACTTCCCTGTACTTTCTGTGTCTCTTTGCCACTGCCACATTTGCCTTTGCCAGACCACCACCGGTCCTTAAGCATATGAAGTTTGCCTTCTTCTTGTAATTTGAGAATAGCATCCGATATGATAGACCTGTAGGGCGAGTCTGGAGGGGTAGCGATACCATAACCTTTGGAGTCCAATAGGGCTCCGACCTGATAGAGATCACACTCGCGTTCAACGATGTATTCAATGCTGGTCGATTCCATCAAATATGCGTAATCCCCTTAAAGCACAGACACTCATCACTAATTGCTTCCATCAACAATTAAGGACAGAAAGCCTACCCTTTTTTACTCTTTCCACTCCTTTGGAATTGGATTCTACAAAAACACTCGGACGATATGACTCCATGAATGACCACATCCTGGCATAAGTCGAAAAGTTTGAGTTCTTGAAGAAGGCCTCAGTAGAGCCCGATTTGACACATCCGTAGGGAATCTTTGTTTGTTTGGACAGATCTTCGGCCGATTCGATTGGATTAACCATACGCTCGACTGTGAGAAAAGCAGCCAAATTGGCCGTATATGAAGAGACCAGAATCAGTATGAAGAACCACCAGGAAGCTGCCAAAACTCGAGTCGACAGGGAACGGGGCATTATGTCACAGCCCTGTTGCATAAGACATCCAATTGTAAACCAAAGCGTGTTTTTCATACTGAAGTTATTCTTCAATTCTTCGGGTTCTTTCACACAGGGATGAGGATTGACCTGACAATCGGTAATTAATTAAAGTTTAAGTAAAATCTATTTTTGAACTGATGGAGTGGCAAATAAATACGGACCCATTCGTATGGTGAGAATCGCGCGACAAAAAACAGAAATAGAGTAACGCCTAAGAAGGATGTGATTAAGTAAACCCAGACATCCATAGCCAGCGGTGACATAAATGAAAACAGTTTTGGCGGTTCTTTCTTATGCTTTTTGTATAAAATTCCGATTCCGAGACTCATGAAAGGCATCGTGAAGTCGACCGCAGCCTCTCTTTCGTAGGTTATGGTCAGGTCTGCCACCGCTATGTCTGCTTTCTATCAAAATAATTATTGTGTTTATTAAATATTACAGTATTGTAAATGGTTGGGCGGGAATGCCATAAAAGTTTAGGTAACCGATAATTTCGATCTTTAACATTATTTATTTAACTTTGATGTGAAATTTGAACTTTTATTGCCCTGAAATCAGTTTTGATTCAGACTTTAGACTATTGATAAGAAATAAATAACTATTGATAGGATTACCCCTTCAATGAGTTCTTTGATCATGCCATTCCACTCTCCCCTTTCATTTTTCCTGCCGTGAACGCCGTCGTCGACCAATTTGATAATGTATTTGAATTCGAGAACCTGTGCGATCTCTTTGATCAGATCAATGCAATAGCCCTGAAAGCGTTCGTTTCCAAGCTTGTCATCTGGTTTATCTGATTCCATACAATAGGGGTTTCCCTTTAAATCACAATTTTATTGGTACTAAATCTTAAGCCTTAGCGAACATTGACTCACAAGTATTGTGACGACAGTCAGTGTCTTATTCTTGAGGGTTTGCCGATATCCCTCTGTCATTTGTTTTGTGTAATTACTCATGAAAGTCACCTTTTCCTGTGGTGTCCAACCGCCCACCTATTGTATAATTGAGAACACTTTCACAATAATGCTGACGACGGGAGGCCTCCATAACAATGGAATTAGTTTTTCCTTACGTGTTTCAAACCTTCTCGGGTCAGTTCAAGCAGTCTTAGTCTGAAATCAGTTCTGGAACCGCTCGAATCGAACCTTATATGTGAAGTAATGCCATCGATATTGATCTGAAATCAGGTTTAATGTCATTGTCTTCTACTTTCGATTGATTAATGATTTGATAGATGTTTGTGAATCAGAGCAAACATTAATACCATTCGCATATAATTGGTGACAGCGTTGCCGTACTGCCAGGGCTCCTCCGTTTCACATGAGATTGCCCTCAAACTAATGGCTTGTGTCTGATCCAGGTCGTGAAGAGCTTTGGCAAATAGTCGAACAGCATCATAAACTAGACCCACTTCAGTCTTAATGACCATAAAAAATGATTAAAATAATTAGCAAGCACAAATTAATTCATTCAAAAGAATCGTATTCACCGTAAAATTTTGAACCAAATTCTGAGGAAAGACAAAATGATTGTAATTTTTCTAAAATTGTATATAATTGACTTACCCTGGCTAGTTGCTCGATTGGCTCTCCTTTCCAATTAGGATATTTTGGAGGTGAGTTCTGCCAGTCTCTAATTACTTCAATATATTCAATATTTTTTTGGTCAACTAAACTGAATCCGGATATATTAGTTCCTCCGTATTGATAGTCTTCTAAGTCTACTGTATGGACATCGAGTGATGTGAAGAAGTAGTTATGATATTCTGAGAGCATATCGACTTGTTGTGCGTGTTTTAGCACTTTGTTGATGTTCTCCCTGGGTACATCTATTATTATATTTCTAATTCCCATTTTATGCAACTCTTTGAATGTCGTCCGATATTCACTGGTAACAATCGGGAACTGGCGGACAACTATCCTCTTTTCCCTCAGCTCCGGGTCCTTTAAAATCTCTTGAACTCTAACCAAAGCTAATAAATTGAAATAATACCAGAAATATAAACAATTTGTCAAAACTCAGACAAATAAAAATAATAAATAATAAATCGATTAAAAAATTTAATTAATTGATAAATAGAATCAGACTTTTCTTATTATCTCTGGTTTTATATTTCATGAAATATTTGAAATTCGCCAAACTGATCAACCAAGAAAAAATATTTATATCATCCCAACTGATCTCTACAGTGAGAGCGATAAGAATTTAGCCTTTCGTGGACTCAAATAAATCTTAAAATTCAATTAAAATTATTCAACAAATCTGTTTCCGATGATTTAATAGTGATTTTGCAGTGAATTAATTTCGTTTAAAACAAGTTTCATATGAAATGAATGGAGAAATATTCGATAAGAAACAGAAAATTTTACTCAAAGCTCATTGCAATTCTTTGAGCTCTAAAACTAATTTATTCAGTTTTATGTATTAGTGACACTTTGATTACTAGTATGTCCCCCAAAAGTCTAGTCCATTATGTAACAAAAAAATTTATTTAAGCAGTAAAACAGGTCTTTTTAAATGAAAAACTTTATCCGAGGATCTGTAAGTCTGTGCAAATCAACGATTTCATTGACTATCAGTGAAGGCCTTCTATTTTCAACTTGAATTTCAAATATAAAAATAATATTTGATTCAATTTTTTGATAAGACTTGCCTTCATTTTCTTCGTAAAGAATGGCCAAACTCTTCCAGTTTTTCAATTTAATCAAATCTCTGAATGCATTTCCTAAAGCGATCGGATGTGGAAATAGATTTATGGAGTGGTTGGAGGGCGGGTCGAACTTGAAGTCCCATCTGGTCTCCATATGCGGCATATGCAGAACATCGCAAGTGGACTGGACGTGAGCACTGGTCTCCACTGATTGGGGCCCAAACACTGCCGCTACTCCTTCTTGTAATAGAGTGCACACTATTTGAATAAAGTCCGAGGAATAAAAAGATCAGTCCTTTAGAATTCATTTCCTGTTTTCTTAATTTGAAAACCAAATGCTGTCAACAAATTTCTCTTCAAATGTCAATCTATCAATAAAAAAAGTTCTGCCTGGTCAATGTCATTCTGATCTTGAACACCTTGTTCTTAGCTCTATAAAAAGTCATTCATATGGGAAATATCAGAAAATTCACATGATTTGTAATCGAATTGGATCGGAATCGTTTTTAATTAATTAAGAACAAAGTCTTCTGACAAAATTGTGTTAATCTTATGGTCATCTGATGTCTGAGTAATTTGATTGTAAATGAGGTTAATTTGATGTCATGACTTCAATTAAGTTAATTGGTACCTCTTTTTGATGCTTGAAAGCTGTCGCACTTCTCCAGCCTTTCGACCTGTGCGATCAGTCGAGTGTGGGGAAGCACTTTGTTGTCGGAGTTTATCCGGTCGACCGCATATCTGAAGGCCAGTTCCACCGCATCGTCTCCGTGTTCAAAGAGACCGCCTGAAACATTATTAAAAATAATTAAAACATGTTCAAATTATGAAAAAATACATAAAGATGAGATATGGCAAATAATTAATTTTATAATATTTCATTTTTTCCTTCTTTCAAATGGATAATTATTAATTAAACGCATAAATGAGCAAGATTATAAATAGCTTTAGATTTTTAAACTTAAATAAATATTCATATTTTTGTTGTATATTTCTTCAAGTCATAAAAATGCTAAAAAATAGCCTGTTAAACCAAAGTCAAAATGATTTAGGAGAATTTTAAAATGTGAAACAATTGTTCTTATCTTGAATTTTAAAAAAATAGTAAAAGGTTAATTGATATATACTTTTTTTGGTTGGTGCTATTTTTGTTTTTCACCTGCACTGTTGCACCTGCAAAAACAGGCATTCAAATAATAAGATTTTCATCTTATCAAATGGAGCATTTTCAAAAGTATTATTACCTAGAACAAAAGTCACGAATTTAAATTTGATTTATACGCCAGGCCCAAAAGATTTGGCCTAACCCTTCCTATTGCTAACCGTGACAGAGCCATAAAATTCCCTGCAAATTATTTTAATGTATTTTCATTAATTAAAAAATGCTTTAAAGACGTTTAATTAGTGTCGAACTACAAATTACTGTAATTAAGATCTTTTTAAAAATTTTGAATTCAATAATAAATTATTTACACTAATATCTTAATCCGATTCACGAATAATCCTTTTGAAAAATTGATTTTCATTATCGCTATGGTTTTTATTATCAAGATAACGGTTTCACGAATATTTACTTAAGAACCATAGCTATTGATATATCTATTTTAATGAAAATTTTAAACTTGTCTCATTGTGCTAACATGCCAATTTCTTTAATGACTTACCGATTCGAATGACATCGGGCAGACAAGAGACGTTCAGAAAAAAGATTAAAATCAAATGGAATTTAATGGAATTCATGTCAAATCTAAAAATATTTGTTTGATTAGAGGAGAATTTGGAGAAAAATATTGATCTTCTCGAGGAGAGCACTGGTCTCATAGCAACGCATCTCGCGATGGATCCAATGAACTGATTATTCTTATTCTGTGCGATGCAGACAAACCCTTATCTTCAGCATTAAGTAATCATTTTGAATAAATCTATCAAAAACTGGTAAATATCAATAATCTTGGTTTATATATGAGAATAAGTTAGTACTAATAAATGATAGATTAATAATAAAAATGAATCAATAAATTAAATTAAATCAAATGAGTATTTATTCGTTCTTATAATTGAATACATGATTATTTCTATCTTAAAATGATTACAAAAACATCTGTTCAACTATTGTACATTAAGTTAAATTATAAGGGTAACTTATTGTTTGGATCGGATTTTAAATTTAATTAAGCTTCAAAGCTGAGTATTCTGACTGTCTGTAAGATTGGCTGTTTGTTCCCTTGTTAAATTATGGCACTAATGAGAATGATGTTAATTTACACGCAAGATCTTTAGGCCTCTTATTTTTCGCCAAAAAAAGCGGAAAATAAGATAAAAATTTGATCAAAACCTTCAAAATTCTTATAAATATTGAGATAAGATTTCTTTGAAAACAATTTCGTGAAACAACTCATTCATCGAATGATTTCAAAACAAAAATAAATTGGATTTAAGGCACAGAATTTACTACATATACATTCACTCGAGAATATTATCTTGGTCTTCGGTCTGGCCGTTCCCGCAATAATAGTTTTCGTATGACCAGAGCGTCCACGTGACCACTGCGAACGTGGCCGCATTTGATGGAAAGGCTCTGACCAGAGTCGGTGCCACTCCGCGCACAAACACACCGACACCTTCTTCGGAAAGAGATTGTTTGATACACTGACTCATTGAGTTGTATGTCGTGTCCGCCTGT
This sequence comes from Euzetes globulus, assembly GCA_034695525.1. Classification (NCBI taxonomy): domain Eukaryota; kingdom Metazoa; phylum Arthropoda; class Arachnida; order Sarcoptiformes; family Euzetidae; genus Euzetes; species Euzetes globulus. The sequence goes on along the minus strand of JAQIWP010000666.1, from coordinate 10,051 downwards.
ATTCTTGACTTGATAACATCCAAAGGGTATATGGCCAGCCATGAGGTGGCACCGGCTGTTCCGCCGGCAAACAGCAACAATAATGTGGACGGAGTCGAGTTCTTTGAAGATTTTAGCAAAAGTTCGTAACAAGAAAAATATACAGCGAAGGCGGGGGCGTCCCGGGCAACTGTAGCCCAGTAACCTCTGTACAGAGCACGAACACCTCCTTCTAAATGGACCGTTTCTTTTAGGCACTTCAAAACAGATGTTGACCTCAATTGAGCTCTTGTTTTGATCAGTTCCATCGGACAACTGATCATCGATTGGGAGAGACCGGCCGCACATCCGGCCATTGCTTGACACAAAAGACTGGGTTCACCCATTCTTTTCATAACAGATCCATAGACACCAAAGACAATAGCATTAATAGCAGTGAGTCCGGCGAGTGGTGCGCATAGACCTCGATATAGTGAAAAGACCTATAGTTTTGTCAAAATCTGATAAGTTTCTGATAACTGAAAGAGTCTTTTTGACACTTACCGAATGGTCGGCCAATACTGACATCATTGATAGTCGTTTAGCACTGGTTTGCATAACAACTTTGACTGTGTCCAGTGGATGTCCGACCAGAACTCCGGCCGCACCTTTCAATAGAACATAATTATTAGCCTATTTTCAGTGAATAGGCATAATTAACACGTGTTTACCTCCGATACAACCAGCGATAAAATCTATAGGACTTGCCATTTAGCACAGTTTGTATCCATAGCAACACTTTTGGTCTTTTAATTCATTAAATACTTTTAAAAATATTAATCGCAGGAAAAAAAGTTGCGATTCTTTTAATTGGATATAAGTTTTTGAAAAACAGTCTCAAATAGTCATGTGCTGTAATTTTCTGCGCCCCCGGCGTTTTGACACAACTTATTTCATGCATAATCAAGAATTCGAATATTTCTAGCGATAAGAGCAGACAAGTCATAAGAGACGACAGTCACTGATCTGTCATTTCACAAGTCCTCTAAAATCGTACTAAAATCGTATTAATTAATACTAAAACTTAATTTTTATTTTGATTGAAAGCGAGAAAAGTTTTATTGAAAATCAATTAATAAAAACAGTTTTCGAAAATAATAAATATTTGTTTTAAAACAAGAATTTGTGAACTGAATAAAAAAAAATTTGAAGATTAGAATCTTTAAATTTTTGAAATTCCTTAAGAAACCGATTATAAAAATATTTTATATAAAAACAAGTTTTTAAGTAATTTTTTTAATGAAACTAACGGTCACTTTCCTAATCTATACAATGAATTATATTTTAAACAATTTAATAACTATTTTATGATAAGTTTTTATAGAAATGTATTAACAAACAAAATATTAATGGAAATAATAATAATAAATAATAATATTTTACATAAACAGAACATTTAATGCAAATTTAATTCCTTAGTGGGCTTTTTTGAGCAAAGGTTCGTATGTCTTAACTCTCGTCGTCTGAACTCAAAGTGATATCTTCGATCACTTTTGGAGTTGTTGTCGGTTTGTGGCCAGAATATGAAGGGATGGGCTCGACTTCATGGCCATATATTCTGCTGAGAAACTCATTTCCGGATGCATTGATGTCTTCGTTATTCTCCTCCTCGATATCAATGTTAAACACATTTTTCGATTCGTCTTTAACTTCGGTCTTTGTTTCAGTTTTAAATTCGGACTTAATTTCGGTTTTGAATTCGGGTTTAAATTCGAGTTTAATATCAAGTTTAATGTCTTTCTTATCTTCATCTTTGACTTCTGGTTTTGGATCTGTTTGGTGAACGTCATCGATGGGTTCGTCCTTCACAAGGATCAAACGTTCCACGTTTACCTGAATTTCTTTCGACAAAAGATATTTGTTTTTCAATTGGTTTTCGTAATTCAAATCCAATTCAGTCATCAACTGATAGAAGAATGAGTTGATTATTTCACCGGAGAAGACGTTGACAGAAGCGAAGTTCTTGTCGATCAGTTTCATCTGTTCTTTCTTCATATCATTGAACGGCTTTTGGCCCCGAAATGAGATGTTGTATAGGTTTTCACAGGACGTATAGTGACAATCGATCAAATGCTTCATCAAAAGGTATGGGTTTTGGGGGAACAGTATATTGGAGTCTTCACAGAGAGAGCACTTCATCGGAAACCAATTCAAATGTTTGCAGATATGAAGCTTTACTTTCCATAAGGCATCGAAGGCTCGGGCCTTCATAGTGCAGATCGTGGCCGCCTTCTCACAGAGGGGACACTTAATATGAATACCAGTGCTGTTCGGAGCTAATTCCTCTGCAAAATCAGCGAATTTAATCTGATTGTCTAAAAAGTCGACAATCCATTGGCGGATAAAGTCAGGCATATTCTCAACGAAGTCCATTGTCTCTGATTTGTGAACTCTAATCCAATGAAATTCCATTGAAGAGTATGAGCCAAAGAACTGGTGACATTCGTTGCAGGTATATCCCAGATTCAAATGTGTTTTGTAATGTTCAATGGCCTCTGATTTGTCAGTGATTATGAAGGAGTCGGTGCAGAAGACACAGAAATATTTGGTCGGAATTTGTTCTTCAGTTAAAGTGATGCTGACTTGCGATATGTTTTGTGAACTCGGTTTAGACGTTGACTTCTTGGCCACTGACACCACTTTGGCTTTTTTGGGTAATTCCTCCACATAGTCATCACTGTCTGAATCATTCTGTTCGACACCCGACTCGACATCAGAATGCATTTCGACATCAGATTCCGGTTCGACATCAGATGGCATATAATTTTGGGTTTGCATTTCGGTTTCGGAGTCACTCGGAATGATCAGTTTTGGACGCTTTTTGGGGCGAATATTAGAAGAATGAGCCGACCGATTGTGAACTCTTTCAAAGGGTTGATGACTACCCGTTTGTTTCCTTTGAGTGACATCACCCTGAAGAGGACCCATAAAGGTGCTGTCCTTTATATTGCGAATGAGAGCGCCCTTTTGTCCCTTGGCAACCTTTGAGGAGCCACCTGTACTCTTGCGAGCTGTTGTCTTGGACTTCTCTAGATTTGAGCCTCGGGTCAAACCAATAGAACTGTTTTGAGTGATGTGGACAATAAATTTTTCCATTTTTTCATCAACGCCTGGATGAGAGACCTTTGAATGACTTCTAATCGACTCTTTGGATCCAATGAACTCACAATAACCACATTTGAGAGACGAATCTGTTTTGTGAACATCACTCAAATGCAATGAAATATTGTGTGGAAGGAGTTGGGGTTCATTCGGACAAATAACACATTTAAAAAAGTTTTTGTTCTGCTTATTGATAGTGCTCTGAATGGGCAACAGTTCGAAGTGGTTCTGGCTCTCGAAGCGGGCCCTTATTCCTCTTTTCGGTATTTTCTCATTCAACAGTTCCGAATATTCATCCGTTACTTCATCTTCTGTGCGGCGAACATAAGTAATGGCTTGTGATTTGGTGGACTTATTGCCGGTAACTCCTATTCTATTAATCTTTTTAAATGAATTCTTCGCGAGTCCCGAATCATTCGAATTTAAATCGATTTCGGGAGGAATTTGTGTCTCTATCGGAGGCGGTCCTGTACTTGAGGACGGAGTTGACGTTAAAGTTTTAAGTGCTTCCTGTTGTTGTTTGTACTGTCCGTAAGTAATTGGAGACAGTTTTTCATTTGATTTGATTTTATTGAACCTCTGCCACATCTTCTTCTTCTTCTTCTGTAATGTCTGCTGTCTTGAGTTTTGCTGAATCTGAGGGATGTGAGGGCTGGCCATTGGCTGCTGAAATATAGGTGTAACGACCATCTGTCCAGATAATGGTATAGAAATCGGTGGCTGAGCAACAGGTGTAGCCATTGATTGCATTATTAATGGATTGCTGTCTGGATATGAGTTGAAAGACGGGGAACTGTCTTCGAAGTCGTCATCAAAGTGAGAGTCGTAAAAATCTTTTCTTTTTTGTCCCCTATTGAATCTGTCCGGACGTCTATTTGGACGTCTTGGGTGAACTCTTGGAGGGAAGTGCCTCTTTGCTTGTCTAATAGGAGGCCTCTGTAGAGGAATAAAGTCATCGCTTAATCCTGGAATACTTTGCTCGGAATGGAATGACAGTTGACTCTCGAAGTTGTTGACCAAACTCTTGGAGCCATTCACTGGTTGTATTGGTTCATCGAAATCACTGTTTTCTGATTCTGGTATGACTTCTGGTTCGCTGTCAGTTGATTCAAAACTGTATGCCTTCGGACACTCCTTATGATAAGCACAGACATCAAAGTCCCGGTGTTTGACAACGCAATGCATAAATATTTTCACCACTTCTTCATCAGAATAGTCACAAAACAGACAATAGAAGAGATTTTGCGCCAAATCTGAGTCCAGATCGGGACTGAATTTCGAAATAAGAGCCGCGGGTCTGGTATTGGGACCGCCAACCATCGATTTGCAGGTAATTATTTTGCAGATATCGCTCTTTCCGTCGTCTAAAGAGTCGTAATTAATCGATGAGTTATTTTTGGACCTGAAATGGGATCAAAACCAGAATTGGGTCAACAAATGAAATACAATTAAAGACTAATAAAAATCAGTACCAAATGGGATAATGGATTGAGATTTGATGCAATTGGATGTGAGTGCAAGTCGTGGCCCGATATTGACACCGATTGCACTGATAGACTCGGCGGCCATGGCTTTCCATCAAGTGTTCTATTAGTTGATCCGCTTCTTCGGCGGTGAATACGACCTCCTTCTTGTCCCAAATACAATAACTACAGAGAAGGCTCTGATGACACTTCTGGATGTGTTCTTTGAATTTGTTGACATTATTTCCACTCCAATAACACTTATTATTTGATTCCATCGACTCTTTGGGACAACATTTGAAAAAGTTAGACAAATGTCGCTCCGATTTGGACAATAAGTCAATTGATTTGTAGCTTAGAATCGGAATATTGTTCTTAAGAGTTATTGAATCCATACTTTCATCCATTTTTTTGCCACAAATCCAATGATTTTAAATTAGATTTTTTGATGATTTTTGTGACAAACGTTCAAAACTTTAAAACCAAAAACCAATCAAAAAATGTATTAAAAAGTGATGAAACTGTTGTCCAAAACTCAGTCAAAACGCAGACAACATTCCATTAAATAACTCGTTCGAAGTCCCCATAAAATTATGTTATAATTATTGAAAGCATTCGCAATAGAATTGTACACAATTTGGTCCAAACAGTGAACCCATTTCTCTTTCAGCGATATTACGATATGTTTGTATGACCATTAAGGTTAACAATTACGTCAACATTTAAGCTTTGAATATAGTTATTGTCAAATATTTACTTATAAAAAGCATATTAATATTTTTCAAATAAAACAATCTAGAGCATTTTCATTTACAATTTATAAGCAATTTCATAAACATTTGACGAAAACAGTAATTAATTTGCTTTGAATCGATTTTTTAAAAAATAATTAGTTTCTGAAAAGCAAACGTCGTTTATGAGAGGCTCTGATTATATAATATTTGTATGAATTGCGTCAATGAATGAAAACACAGTTATTTTATAAACAAACAAAATCTGAAGCAGTTTTCAACTCAAAGATTTGAAATGAAGTCAATCATCAAATACTTGACTTAATCTGCGAACGGTTGCAGACAAAGAGCTAAGCGATGGGCAACGCATTAGTGGGAAGCGCTCCGCAGGCCATACATCCCATTGAATATTATTTGTCAGACGTCGGAGAGTTTCAGTTCATCTGCTCATTAGGTTCGACGCGTTTCTTAAAAGTGGCCAAATGTGGACACTATGAGGGCGAGTGTGTGGTCAAAGTGCTGGCAGTGGAGGACCCGTCGCTGCCATTGTCAGCACATAAGCAACGCATTGAACTGTTGTCCAGTCAGACGGTCCGCAATGTGTCGATCGCTGGCTTTCATAGGGCTTCCATTCACCCGAACTTTGCGCTCATCGCTCGACAGTATGTCCGCTACTCTTTATACGACAGACTGTCGACCCGTCCGTTCCTGACAGTAGTCGAAAAGTGTTGGCTGGCCTTTCAATTAATCAAATGCATGGAGTGGTGCCACCAAAGGGGTATCCATCACGGAGACATCAAACTGGACAACATTCTGATCACTTCTAGTCTATGGCTCGTTATGACAGACTTCGCCACTTATAAGCCAGTCTTTCTGCCAGATGTGAGTCCTCTCCACTCATTTTATTTGCTTTATTTTATTTTCTGATTGCATTTCAAAGACAAACAGACGATAATGTCTTTTAATGTAATGTTTTTCTAGAGTTAAGTAAATAATTGATATTTTCATAAAATACAATCAATTGCCGCTATTTTCATATACTTCTTGTTAAGTCAATTCATTATTTTTAGTGTTTCCAAAAGAAGTTGATTCAGAACTTTGTTATAAGTTTTGCAAAAGTCATGTCATGTCATATGATATGAATTATAGAATATTTCATAATTTGTGATCAAAGACTGTCAGAGAATAACTCATTTCGAGTTAAATATTCTAAGCATTGGCTAAAAGTTTGAAAAAAGTTGATTTTTGCTATCATTTAACACATAGACGTATAATTTCATACGTTATCCGCCCCTCTAATGTGTTGTCTGCACAATTTCTTGACTTAATTAACCATAACACTATTGCAATCAATAATCAAGCTCAGTTATATTTAACCTTGTCAAATCAGTTTATAATCCAGATGAAGTGCTGACACAAGAATAGAATTGAACTTATTTTGGTGTCTCCTAAACTGAAAAATAAAAGCAAAACTGGTTTAATGACTATCCAAAGCGGTTGTCAGATAAAATTCTTGGCCAACTATCAGCTGACTTCCTACTCATTTAATTAACATGATAGATCTGACGATTATTTTATTCTTGTTTTTATCTTTCTCTGCTTATAAAACGTATATTAGTTTCTGAAAGTTTGAACTGAAAAATAGTTTGTAATCAAAATTTTATTCAAAATATTTATTAGAATCTTATGATCAGAATTTGTTGATATTTAATAATTCCGTTAGACTTTAAATCATACGATCCGTCAAAACTTGAAGTAATTTAAGACTAAAGTAAGATAAAAATATTTCTCTATTAAACCTTTTGATTTATTTTTAATTAGTAACTTATATATACTAATGCAAGAAAAAATTGATTGAAAGAATTCTCTGATTATATCTGAAAATTCACTAAACATTAAAGAATTGAATATTAATTTTGGGAATAATAACGTCAGATATTGAGAAAAAAATGTATATTTATTTTAGTAGTAATTGGAATAAGTTTTTCACACGTTTTGTTTATCAACAAAATGAGTAAAATCTCTGAATCTTGAATAAAAATATAAAATTCATATATTAATAAAAAAAGGGGTCAATTGATATGTTTGAATAGCTTGACCAGGAAATCTTATTCACGAACTTATACATTCATTTTAAATATGTACTATTTATATGAGCAAAAATCTAGAGTCAAATAATATAACTTGGAGAAAATTCTTTCAAACAATCTTTTCTTGCATTAGTACTTATAAAAAATCAAAAGTTTGATTAAAGAGTAAACTGTATTCTTGTAAACATTTTAATCTTTCTTTAGCTTCAAAAATTCTGATTCACAGCTTTCTCAACAGAATTTTTCAATTGTTATAAATTACTAAAATTTAAAATTTTATTTATAAAATGCAGTCAAACTGGTCTTAGACTGCAAAATATGAGTGAATTCACTCTGCTTTTGGTACTGAAGAAGATAACTAATGTTAACGAAACTTGTCTACCATGTCAACAGTTTGTGACCAACTTAAGTCCGTGGCCTAATCAATAAAATTGATTTTCTAATTTAATTGTGATACCACAACTAAAAAACTCTTTAATCAGAAATGTTTTAGTTTATTCAGAATTGATTTACGCAATAATCATGGAAAATAATTATTGAATATTTTATTAAACTTTTAATAACTTGCTAATAATAAAGTCTTAAAGGTAAAGTTTGTCATTATTATCAAAATAATTAAAATGGGAGTTAAAGACAGAATTGAAACAAACAGGTTAAAAGTCATCATCCGTTATCCCTCCAAATACTTCACAATTTGGATCGCTTAGAGTAAAACATCGCATAGTTATATAAAAATTACAGTTTGAAATATTTTAGTGTTGAAAACGAGTAAATAAAATAAAAACACGAGAATTAAACTTCACTGCCTTTTTTGACCAGCGCCGGTTTGTTCAGTGACACCGACTTAATACAGGTTACAATGGGTTACCCTGGTCAAACAATTAATTAAGGTTAACTTTCTATATTTTATTGAAAATGAAAAAACTACAAAATCATATCAAGCTCAATAATGAGCCAAAATTAAATATTTCCAAGCTTAGAAATTTACATTTATGAGTTATTAAAATGAACAAACCTGCAAGTTTCAATAAACAGCATTTATTTTATTGCTCTTTTAATGTTTAAAAAATTATTAATCATTCACCAAACACATTTTCAAAAACTTCACAATTTGTAGGACCAAATGTTTTACAATTCTGATGAATTTAAAAGTACATTGAATAATTATTAAAAAATTACAGGTTGAAATAGTTTAGTGTCGATTAAAGGCTGAGATAAGAGAATAAAAAACAGTAACCAATAGAATGAGTCAAACAAATAGTATTTCCATTCAATTGAATGACACAAACATTAATTGAATGCTTCGATTCGGCTCTCAGTTCACAAAGAAGAAGAAGCGGTAATTGTTTTCTATGAGATTCCTCAGTGTCTATAGCCGTCCCTCTCTTTGCTCTCATCGGTCTGTCCGCCTCTCATTCTGAGTCAAACGGCAGAGAAAGAGAGGAGGAAGTAATGGGTTTTAATTACACTGAACTTCGATTACTAGTCATCCTATTTAATAGGATAGGATATTGTGGTGTTAAGCCTGCCCTTGGTAATTGAAATTGGCATAAAATATGCCGGATTCAAATGAAACAATCAGTGTTACCCTACTCAGTCTATTATTATGTATGATTCAGATCATTGTTTTATTTGGGAATTGATTTCAATAAATGAATAGAAAATAATGACTGAAATCAATAGTGAAGTGAATTAATGGGAAAATTAGTCTCAAGTCTTGTCTTCTGATGTTTTTGTTTGCCTTCAATCGGATTCACAGCTGTTTTTATGCAATTATTTATTGTCTGAACATATCTTAATTGCGAGTAATGTTTGGTCAGAAGACTCTGAGATGAGAGGGGGACAGACTTAACAGACCTGTGCTATTAGTTGCGCAAAACAATAATCTAATCCAGAAGTGAATGAATGGACACAAACAGCAAAATAATTAGAAGACAACTCTTAATGAGTGGAAAACAACTGCAAAATCAGAGAAACAGAGCAAATGTGAAGAGCAATCAGTTCTGTGTTTATTCCTGAGCACTCAGAATATTATTATTCTGTGCATTAATTTTAATAAAGTAGTCCAGAATTTGACGATTCATTTGTTATAAAACTCTTTTCTCGTATTTATTTTCAACAAATTGTTTTTAATCCAATTATTTTACTGGACTTATAAATGGATCATGGTTAATTTGCTAGAAATTATAATTACCACTCCAATTATAAATGACTATAATACTTGAAAATGTAATTGTCCTTGCCCAATTCTTTTTCCGCATTGCTGATCAAAATATTCTTGCTAAATTTGTGTTTATTTAATTTATTCATTCAGCTTGGTGAAACATTATATTACATTATATCTAAAAATATTTGTTTAATTCAATATTATTCTGTAGGCATCTGTTTATCTGTTCAGATTATATCTTGCTCATTTATCTTTTGAATATTATTAAATTATCCTGAATTATCTTTGTTATCTTCAATTACCCAGGAATTCCTAATAATTATCGGAAATTGGGGCCAATTTTGCTTTAAATATTAGTTTCCGTTTAATTTATTGTGTAATTCATGTGATTTGAATGTTATATAAAAACATAAATGTTATGAAAGACTGCAATAAAGAGAGTAAACAATACGACAGAGAATGCGATCAAAAAATATTTTC
>JAQIWP010000665.1:0-21789 GCA_034695525.1 Euzetes globulus | reverse complement strand
CTCTCTCTCTCTCTCTCTCTCTCTCTCTCTCTCCTCCCTTACATTATCATTAGTTGGGTAAGTTTGCTTAGTTTTGAACCATGGAAATAAATATTTATGAAATGGTGTCATCAGATTTTGATCGCTTAATTCAATTCGATTTCCTAAAAATACAATTTGTATTAATAATGTATTTTAAATATAATTTATGGAGAATATTTTAAGAGATGTTGCACAGTTAGGAACACTCACCAATGCATAGACTTAGAAGTGATCCCACTATTAAGCATATAATGAATCCAATGACCGACAGTATTAAGTATGAGATGTGAAACAATTTACCCAAACCTCTGAAATAGACAAATGATTATTAAATGTCAATGAAGTGAATTTAACGAATGAACTTACTCTGGATTGTCATAAGAGGCTATAAATGAAGAGGTGGGCATAGCTTTAAGACGACTATACGCTGCTTCCAGAACATGTGCGGGACAGTTGTCTAAGGTTGTTGGTAGTGACACTTTGGGTCTGGGAATAATAAGTGATCCTATTGAAATGAAAAGACTGACCGAAACTCCGCAAATAAAACCAATGAGTGAGCCCTAAATTATTGGTTCACAATTAAAATTGTTGACAAAATAAACTCTTTGAGGAAACAGACCGGTGCCGTCGCATAAGGATATAGAATACCCAAAATGAATAATGCGAATAAAGGTCCCACCATTGACCCTACCAGAGCCATAGATGCTTGCAGTACTGTGCCCGCATTTCCAACACCGAAAGACATGCCAATCGCCAGAAAACCATAAGACATAGCTTTGAAAGAATTGTTGATTATTTGTGACAAAATAATTTTGTTGAAAATACCAATCAATTTAGTTATAGTTAGAGCATGCTTTTCATCTCGTAATTTAATTCTAGGTTTGACTAGGTCTTCCCAGGTCACCGCTGCCAATGCATTAAAGCCCGAAGAAAGTGTACTTATAATCAAATAATAATCAGTTGATTATAAAGTAAATAATTAGTGAATACCTTAAAGAACCACTGAATACACAGGCAACGAATAGTCCGGGAAGACCTGGATATTTGGACAGTGTATCCATCACAAAGTAGGGCATCAATTGATCATGTCTTTCAATCAAGCCTAAAGTAACCGGATCACAATTATGATACTTTGCGTATATAACCATTCCACACAAAATGGCCATCACTGCCAACAGAATGAGTCCAGGAAGATTCCAATAAAGAGTTCTGGTCAATAAATGATTGCTAGAAATAATCAATCGATACCATATTAAACAATGAACTCTGACCTTCTGGCTTTTTTGGCCGAACCCATACTGCAATAACGCTGAACCTGAGTTTGAGTAACACAATAGCAAGCTGCCCAGGTCACTGTAGTTCCAACAATTACATTCCAGAAATTATCGTGATTATAAATATCAAAGTTCATGCTAAACAACAAAATTTTACAATTTTTTAATTCTTTTATAGAAAAGCAAATACTTGAAAAATTTGAGTCGTCCCCCTCTTTCATTAATTCTCCAAATTTCGGTCAGTCCTCCCATTTCAACTATACCCTTTATAATTAATAGTGTGTTAATTTCTATCCATTTAAAACATGTTCATTTTTTTACTTGGATGATGACCACGAAAACTCCAAGAAACATAAGAATACACTGTAAGACGTCGGTCCAAATTACAGCTTTGATGCCTCCCTTTCCAAATAGTAGTTGCAATAGACAAATGAAAAACTAATTGACCTAAATTTAAATCTGCAAACTCACAATCGATGTATAGAGTGTGCAAACGATACCACAAATCAAAATTGAGGCAGGTATTGTCAATGGAGTCACTAGACAATCGACATCGACACTACACATTGTACTTGAACAATTCCAACAAAAAGATGCAACAAACCTGAACTTAATGCCAGAGCCGGTCCATACAATACAACTGCCATATAAGGAGTCTTAAAAATGTTCAAAAAAGAAAAATGCTCATGCTCAGAATAGTAAAATTAAAAGAATAAATACGGTTGTCAAAAGGAATCCAACGGTTCCGGCCATTCGAATGTAGTTAGCATTAAATCTTTTGGCCAAATACTTGAAGCAAGGATGAATTTTGATTTATAATTAAAATAAACCTTGGTCACTCACCTCATTAACACTAAGAAGACCCAGTCTGTAATAAATCGGCAGAAAGACTTCTGCGGCCAAAATCACTGATATTGTGATTGAAATCAGTTGTATAGAATACTGAGTACCAACTTGGTATACTTCGGCCGGCAATCCCAACAAGGTATTGGTGGACATAAAGCTGGCCACTAGAGACATGGTCACTGGAAACATACCCAACTGGCGATTGCCGGTCAGAAATTCTTCATTGGTAGCATTTTTGCGCGATTTAAACCAAAAAAACACTCCAATTAGTGAAGAAGACACCAAAAGAAAAGCAAATACCAAATAATCAATAATCGAAAAGTTGTTGCTCGACATAACTGCTGCTTCTTTGATAGAGTCTATTAGTTTTGACTACTGAATGACAAACTAATAGCAAATTACAAATCAAATATTATTTGTGATAAACCACTGATTATACAAAAGGATAACATTGGCTTCGATTTAAACAATAGTTGTCACAAACATCTGCCCTTCTGTGACAAAATCAATTCAGCGATTCACAAATGCCCAACAGTTAAACCAGCAACTTTACAAGCCGATTGATTGAAAATAGTTGAATCAAAGGATACTAAACTAGATTAAAATTATTTGAGGCCACAAATAAACGATTTTCACTTTTTAAGAGACAACTATTTATAGGATGACTGAAAACTTGATCAACGATTAATGTATTTAATAAACTTTATTTATAATTTGCGATAATATTCAAACAAAATAGTCATATGTTTTGTGTTAAGAAAAAGTGATCGAATGTTGAAATATAAACGGAATCAATACTGGAATCAGATTAAACGCTTTATACAATATTTTGTTTCACACTACTTTTCACTAACGTGTTCAGTTAACTTTGTTCGAAACATACTTGGCAAAACATAGTTTAAACAACTAAATATTGCCTTATTTTAGTTTTGCGGACTTTTGTTCCTCGATCACAGATTGCGTATACATTAGAAGCCTGTGTCTAAGCCTTATATTGCGAGCCCTGACGTGTTGGTTGATTATCTCTTCGGTAAAGTCTGAAGGAAACCATCCTTTAAGGCCGTCCCGTATTCGTTGTCCCTCAAACCAGCCTAAAATTAAAATTTAGTTGAAATAATCCGGGTAATTGTGATGGAGTCAAACCGTCTTTCATTTTTCTGAAGACATTCAAAACGTCTGTTTCTTCTAAACTGATTTCATCTGTTTGTTGAGCGCAATAGCTTTTAATGCACTGAACCTGAGGACAATCTGTAGACAAATTGAAATTACTAGGTCTAATTAAAAAGAATTGTAATCGCTAATACCCCACTCCTCATAAATAACTTCGTTTGGATTATCAGACGAGGGCTGAGACATGGCTTCAATCCAACGAAGTTTTTCACTTCTGTTAACAAAATTAATTGAATAAATCAAAAATATAAATCAAATAAAATTGGACCAACTCTAATTCAAAACTAATTGTATATTCCACTGATTTTGATTCGTGATTGTGAAGAAGAATCAGTTGACACAAATTGCCATAATTACGAGGAACTGCTATACGTAAGCTACCGATCAGACCGGTGTTATCACCGCTGTGTGTCAATGGTATTAACTGAAGAGTACTCCGACAACAATAATCGAAAACCGAATAATGATTTTCACTGCAATAAAATTAATTAAGTCATTCATATTTTTCATTATTTAAATGATAACCTTTTTTTCTTAGCAAGAATCAAAAGGTCACTGAAAAGGAAAAGATACATCGAAGACTTTGACCACTTCAGTGTTGACTTTCCTATTGTTTTTTTGGCCGATAATTGTGGAGACAGTTTCAAAACAGGACCTTTTTTGACTAAATAGTGAAAAATGAAAATTAAAGCAATTAAAGAGAAGTCTTGCATTTAGATCAGGTATAAAATAATAGTGCGATCAATCATTGATAAGCAATTTATGTACATTTAAGTACCGTTTTACATAGTCTTTAAGGCCCGGTCCTTATAAACCATTTTTCTGAGAATTGAATCCTTATAGATCATTTATAAAGACCTAGCAACTAGCAATATTCTGGGAACCGTAAAAAGATGTTTAAAATGTGAACAGAAATGACCCTATCATTGCTTTGAATTGATTATAACGACAGTTGCTTATAAGTTATATGATTATAACTGATGCCTAATAGGATGATCTATAAACGCTTACGACCGATAATGGCTTATAAGGACCTGGTCTTAAAGACCACGTAAAACAGTGAATATATTTTACAAAATTTCGTTTAAAAAGTTGACTTTAGTTTGGATTAAATAGATTCAAGGTAAAATATAGAACCTAAATATCGGGCACCCGAAACAATGGGATAACTTTTCATTTTGCTCCGGAAGTGCAATATTTTTTCGATTTCAATCAATTCTTGCATTCGTTGTACTTTTTTAGTTTCTTCGTTACATTTTCGAACCAATTGATTGACAACTCCTAAAGCTCTGCGCAAAGAATCCAATATTGGACTCTCTGAAGGCAATTGTTGACAGACGGCGTCAATCAGCAAAGGATAGCGAGTTATGCGCTTCAAATATAAACAATTCAATCAATTAGACAAACATTGGTCTGAAAAGTGGTTAACTCTATGTTCTTATCAATACCTGCATCGGAAGCATCAGAAAAGAGAGTAAACTCTGGTTTTGACAGATTTGATTAGATTCAAGGCGTTGAACAATTTCAACGAACGCACTTCTGGATTGTGTCAATTGTGTCAACAATTTTTCCTGGTCTCTCTGATAAGCACAGTAATGGATGTAAGGCTGGAACTGATTGATTGCATAATCGCAAAGAATATCGCAGACATCATATAAAAGGATATTTTGTTCAAAACGTTTCTTCAATGCTTTCAAAAGGTTTGAACTAATCCTCGATATATCCATTATATTAGAGAACAAACACTTCTTTTCTCTTAAACTTAGAATTTGTGGATTACTTTCACACAATTCACTGCAATCATAGAAATGTGAGACCAATATATTCAAACTTTTGCAATAAGAAGCTTCTGAAGCGATTATTTCAAACATTGATTCCTGTAATCTTTTCTCTTTGTCTGAAAGAGTAGACAAAAGATTGTCTTTAGAATTGATCACTTGTGGTAATTGACACCATAAGGATCTGTTAGGACCGAACCCAATAAAATCCAGTGCAGATATATTGCGTTTACACAGACTATGAATCCGATCGGAATTGAACTGAGTCTCACAGTTATTGGAAATTGAATCGGGCTCATTTTCAGAAGTGGTTCCATAAATTTTATTGTTTTCATAGACATCGTACTCCAAATCAGTCAGGTTTTGGTCGAAATGAATCCATAGTTCGGCTCTTCTGCGAACATCCTTCTGATAGAACTGATATAAGGGTTCGCTATTAAACGGGGAACAGTTGTCGACACAACTGATATTTAACTCTAAATAACTGGCAATACTTCCAGTCATTGAAATTTGTTTTTCAAATGTTTCTCTGTTTTTGGAGAAGTTTGAATTTGTAACCATATTTTGCAGGCTATCATTACTACTAATATGACATACGTTAGGATTAATATAAATGGAAGAGTTGCGGCTTAACATTGAATCCCTTTTACTATTTAATCCGCTCAATGTCCTCTCAAGTCGACGAGGAGTTGAAGTATAGATATTGGGCTTACATTCAAATACAGTCTTATTAGATATGTCTTCAGATTGATCGGTAATTTGTGTTTGGTCATTTTTGGCCAGTCTAATGGACAATTCTCTAACTAACTTGGCTTTGACGTCATCTCTTTGTCGCTGATCTCTAAGCTGAACAACATCTTTGTCAGACATAAGTTCATAGATATGATAAGAATTTTGTCTAATCACTGGTTTGTCTGTTATTTGACTTTTAGCAAAATTTAACGACTCAATAGTGCTGTCATAAACTTGGTCGTCTTCGATGTCTTCGTACTCAGTAGCGCTTCCACTCTCACTGCGAGCACTGTCTGAACATTGATCACTAGATTTAATGACTGAATGACTGGTTTTATTGGTTTTCCTTTTATGCAGTTTTGGTCGAAAAGATTTTCGATAATTATTTGGTCGCAAGTTTTGTGATCTTCGGTTCGAAAGAATGTCTGGTCTAATGGTTTGCTTATTGTTGTTATTATCGATATCTATCCATTCACTGGCAGTCAAAGATCGATAATTGATTAACTCTTCATATATGTGTTCATAAATTTGATCATCTTGTTGTATGTCAGAACCAGGATCAATTTGTATTTGCACACCACTACTATTTTGGTCTTCTTGTGTGTCATCATTGGTTTGATCGGACTTCTTATTGCTGTGTAAATATGAGCTATTCAGAGATGTATCTGAAATACCGCTGTCTTGACTGCGAACAGAAATTCTTGTCAATTGACTTTGTGGGCAATCGGTCATTGTTTTCAATGTATCGTCGCTTTTATCGAGTTTATGTAAATGATCATGTTTGTCACTAATTTTTACAATTGAAGTTCTTTGTTTAGGAATTGGTCTGATTGGCCTATTTTGTGAACTTCTGATTTCTGGCTTTCGAAAGACAACTTCTGGTTCGCTATCAAATGAAACAAAATCTGATGTAAGAGAGGATATGGAAGTTATGCTCAAAGATCTTCTATAATTTGTTGAATCATTTGTCGATTCGATTTCTGTTTGTTGTAAATTATCGCTTGAAATGACATAATTATCATTATTTTTTGCATTGATATGAATCGTCTCAAATGAATGTTTCCATTCTTCAGATGCCTTATCTTTACTGCAGTCGTATTTCAATTGATATGATTTTTCCATTTTATCAACATTTCCATAGTTATCGTCAAATTTTGAGTCTTGTGTCACATTTCTGGTGTGATTGCATTTTTTGTCATCAATTTTGTCATAATTAGACTTATGTTCGAAAAAATTGATCGTATTTTTTACAAACGGACAGTCATTTAGATTTTCAACCAATTTTTCATCGATTGGCAAATCATTGCATTGAAGTGAGTCTGTAGTCTCGCCAATAATCACTTTCCTTGGCTTCACTGAATTCTGACCACAATTCATATCCCTTTCATCAATAACTTTAAGCAAATCATATTTTGATTGAATATTTAATTGTTTCGATGAATTAGTCTTGGAAATTGAACTGGAACCTCCATTTTCACTGATCTTACATTTATTTTCGAACAGTTGACGAACTTTATTAAAACTAGTCTTCCTTCTGATACTGACTCTCTGACCACTTAACGACCGGGTCATTTGCGGTTTACTAGATTCCATTATGCTTAAACTTGAAATTTAAACAATGTGTACTAGGGCAAAATTCAATAACAACTAGATTTACTGATTTGAAACACACATTTGATAACAAAGTGATAACTATTGAACTACAACTGAAATGAAGTTTTCTTACTAAGTTTTATTGCATTACAAATGATTTGGTTGTTACCAAAGACAACCGAAGATAAAACATCATTAATGGCTAAAAGTCTGTATAATTCAAATACAAATCAATTCATTCGTTTTTATTTTCACAAAAAAGTTATTAAAAATAAATTTGTTTGAAATCCATTTAAAATGAAAATAGTTTTGACCAGATATGAGGGTAAGGGAGGGAATAACCCCTACTAATAAGCCCTTGATGCCGTGCCTAATTTTGAGTTGAATGACCATGACTTAAAAAAACTAAATTCTTAGAAAAGTTTAATCAAAATTATACAAAAAATAGATAATAATTGAAAACAAGTCATAAAATAGTTAAGAATTGACGACTTAAAGCAAAAGAGAGAGGAATGGGAACTGCATTTCCAATTTGTCTATATTTTTCAGGAACAGTCCCGCAAAATAGGAAATGGTCTGGAAAGCCCTGAGAACGGGCCGATTCTCTTATTGAAATGATTCGATCTTGAGTCGGATGAAGAACTCTTCCCTGCTTTGAAATTGGTTCCGGATTTGTGACAGTAGTTGGGAAATAGCCATTGAGTGCGAGGCGACCGTAGAGTCCTGACCAATGGTATTGTCTGTTTGCTGTGTGAACCAAACACCAGGGAATTAAAGTGTTCTCCTGACGGAACTCATTTGCATTGCACTCCAAACCCTGAGCACACAGACAAACACCGCGCATATTATTAGATTTGGAGCGACCATTCTTCGAATCTTCATAAATGTACTTCAATTTTTGGACCACAGTTCCATCTGTGAGGGTAAGGCTAATGTTTGGCAGATCTCTCCAATCACTGGCTATTTGGTGAGGAATATTCTGGATTCTGAGCCGACACAATTCACCCAATTCTTTACAGTAATGGTCATAGAGTTGATGATCGCAACCACTTCTAATTATCCTCTGATAATGGGTGATATGTTGAGTCAGTTGATAGGTCCGGACATCATCACAGGCGTAGTCTTCCTTCAGTTTCGGCAAATCACTGATGGCGTCGTCAACAGTGATCGTACGAAATTGGGCACAACTTTTCCTACTGAGTGCACAATACTTCTTGTTATTGATAGTGACTGACAGCTGACACTGTCTTTTTGAAAAGACGTGCGTCGGTTCAGGAAATGAGGCCAATCGACTGCCAGCAGAAGCCCCAATAATAACAGTCCTTCTTCGTGTTTGAGGTAAACCATATGAGCCCGATTGTAAGATAGCAAAATGACACTGGTAGCCCATACTTAACAAACAGGAGAGCATTAGTTTCAGAATCATTGAGTTCTTAAAGAGAGCAAAATTCCTGACGTTTTCGAAAATCAAATATTTTGGTCGATAGAAGTCAACAAAACTTAAGAACGAAACGACTAATGAATTCTTAAACAGTGAGTAATGACGGGAAGAAAATCTATTCATTCCAGAAAAGCCCTGACAGGGAGGACCACCTAATATCAAGTCTATCTCATTCTTTGTAGGAAACATTTGACCATTTTTATCACACTTCACTCCTTTGATGAGTTGATCTAAAAAATGATTGACATCTTCTTGGAAGACATGGGCCGACTTGAAGTTAGTTTTGAATGTCTGAAGTGCCGAACAGTCCTTCTCAATGGCCCACAGCTTCGAAATTAAGCCCAATTTGTGAAAAGCATAAGATAGTCCGCCACAACCAGCGAACAGGTCTAGCACATTCAGTTGAGTGCCACAGTCTTTCGGTTCCTTTCCATTATAGTCGACAAACTTATTAATAAGTTCTTCATTTGGCTCCGAAAGCTTTTTTGCCTCCAAATCGTAGCATAGATTGAAGTAAAACAACTTTGTTTCCACATAAAAGTCTGTTTCCAGGGATTTCTTCGAATAAATAACCTGACATTTGCCTCGGAGAGAGTCGATGCCAACAAT
Source organism: Euzetes globulus (assembly GCA_034695525.1). Lineage (NCBI taxonomy): Eukaryota > Metazoa > Arthropoda > Arachnida > Sarcoptiformes > Euzetidae > Euzetes > Euzetes globulus. The sequence continues at coordinate 12,325 of JAQIWP010000665.1, read as the reverse complement.
AATCTGGTGGTTCGACCAAAAGACCAGATTAAGATCACAACAGCGAAAGTCACTGTAATTCTGATAAATATTCTGTGGTCTGTAAAAGACATTCACTGAAAGCTTCGTTTCGTCGCTCGAATCAGAATTCTGTTTAAATATTTGATTAATTAATCCAATGCTTAATGTTTTCGGCAAATCATTATTCAATCCCTTAATATAATCAGTAAATTGTTTCCGATAGCGCTCCGGATATAATGTCTGATTGAATTCTTGACAGTTCTTATCACTGATTTGTTGAATGTTCTCGTAATTAAAGTAATTGATGTCAAAGGCATCGTTTGAAAACAGAGCGCAATCACCGACAGAATAGCTCTGATTCTTATAAATTAATTTCTTATATTTTCTTAAACTGGAGTCTTCAGAGTCTTCGCCAATCTCTTCATCCAATTCAGGAATCTTTTGTTTATCATTTTGTTCTTGAATTAAACAATTGATGCATTTGAGGTCTGAGCCGAACGTTTCTGTGGGCAAGTCTTCAAACCGTCCATACTTCTCAAAGTACAGTTTTGTGCAGAAATATCGCTCAGATTTATCTCTTTCTAAATCCAATTCCGATTGTTTGCAAACAATTACATCGATTTTATTTACAATCTGTTCCGCTTCAATATTATTGCAAATTGTTGTCATAAAAACCATGAAATTTGGTGCCGTTTCCGATAAAATTGTATCCTTTCCGTGGCTGACATTAAAAACAACATTTATTACTCATTTGTTAGTTTAATATATGGAAGAAAAGGCTAATCCTTATTATAGTATAGTATAGTATAAGAGTTAGAATAAATGGCTTTTAAGCTAGATCCTTCTATTTTATTGTATTGTTTGTTCCCGAATTTATTGCCAATTTGACCACGTTTTTAAATGGCAATAACCGACCGATTTACCGATACTTATACTACTGATAATCGTCTAAATCTCTACAACTCTTTCTTTACAAAATAAAGTTCTGTCCAAAAGAGTGAATTAAAATTTTAGTCAATTACCAAAAGTAGTGAATGTGACAAAACTTGCGTTTGTCGACTGTGCTGAACATAAACATAAGTCGTCCCAAATTCAACGAATCATCACTTTGTTTGAAGAGAATAAATTGTCCTAGGGTATACTGAACAGCAAATATTCAATTAAACAACAATTAAAATCATATTTTAATTATAACTTACAGTGAATTCATTGATTCTGAGGGACGAGTAGTAAGTGGTTCGGGCGAACTTGTCTTCATAGACGCAATTACCGACCCAATTGATTTTTTTAGTCACTTGGTTAGATAGTATTTGCGACATATCCTTAAGTGAAGTGCTTTCAAATCGATTGATACGCTCAGAGCTATTGGCCTCACATTCGATGACATCTTTAAAAACAGAATCAAAGAATTGGGTCACAAGAGGTGTACTACAGGTCAAGGTATCGCTGTTGGCCGCTCTCCGGGCGTCTACCCGTGCAATTGGCCTGACATGTGATAAGCTGTGTGACTCTGATTGAACCAAATTCTTGGACCGAGACGACAGACCCGACAATTCAAGTAATTTTTTAAAGGCCTGAGTCTCAGAGAGTAGATTCTCGTCTTCTTCTGCCGCGGAGTCGAAACTCTTGATCTGTTGGACAATAAATGGGGAAAACTGTAAAATTGATTCTTCATCGAAGTCCTGTCCGCTGTCTTCGATATTTATGATTAAGTCGTGATAACTAGAATCGGGATTTTTCAGTAATGACTCGATTATTAGTTTTGTTAAAAACATGTTTTTCGTACATTTAGTGAACAAATTGAGATAATCTGAATTCGGTTCACATAATATATAAGACGCGAATTCACTTTCGACGCCAATTATCAGATTTCCGCCATCAAAGCCGGCGAACCACCACTCCTGCAGAGGACCTAATATACAAACACATCAATAGCTTGGATTCACCATTGATTGTCGTCTTTACCAATCATTTGGGCCACGATTGGACTCTCCTTTCCATCGATCGTCTCAATAGATTGATCCGTATCTAAATCGGAAACAATAGGCCGGACATAACCACAGAGAAAGAGTTGATGTCCCTCTTCAATAGGCTTGGAGTCGAACCAACAGAAACGACGGTCCGAGTCATGAATAGCAAACTCAGTGATCCTAAGCTGAGGACTGTCTTCCTCTGACGAGGGGTATAGTGTGGTGAGTCGACAGTCTGTTAGAACTACCATTTCCTCCCTCTCCTCACACAAAGTTTGACAAACTTTACAAAACAAATCCGAGTTGTCTTCAGTTCTTAGTCTTTTAGATGAACTCATTTTGATTAAGTAGAACTAGCTCATTTCCAGCTATATTATCATCAAAATGTTCACAAACAATATAATATTAAGACAAACAATACTGAATGAAGTTTGAAATTGTGGCGCCAATTATACAGTCATTATACAGTCTAAGCAACTCTAATAAACTCAAAATATTAATTTACATAAACAGAAAGTCTTCATTTATTAGTCATTATATTTAACGACAATTTGGCCAAAATTCAAATAAATTCACATCAATTTCAATAAATAACCAAAAGAATGAAAGTCTAGAAAATTTAACAAAATAGTCACCAAATGTTTGAAAAACACTGTATACAATCAAAATGAGCGCTATCTTTAGGTTTTAAATATAAAGTAATAACTTTGAACAGTAATCTGTACAATGGCCAAGATCTGTACAAGGACTGACATCTTAGAAGCATAAAGTTTATGTTGAAAATACTTTGCCTAATTATCCCACGGGCATTTGAAAAAACCAACTATTTTACCAATCATAAATGCCTCTTAAAATGAGAGACCTTGGCCATTTCTGAAAATTGTGGAACAGTCAGTTAACTGGAAACCTAAGGTCAGACGGTTGAAGAAAATCAAAAAGTCCATTTTAGCAAGGTTCTTTGTCCTTGTGGATTGAGTGGGACGACCCCATGAATGGAGGACCGGGTTCGGAAGGATCACTAAACCGGTATATAAATGTATGAACTAATGACAAGCGATTCAATGACTTCAGTCAATATCCTTCAAAAACTTTGAGGCTTTTAACAAAAGTTAAAAACCATTGAACTCAACAAAGTTCACAATCAATTCAATTGCTTTAAGTATTGTCTGACAACTAGTGATCCACCAAAGAGTCTAAAGAATATTCAAAAAATTTTGTAACTTTCAAAATGAATTGTTTTAAACCAATTTTTATATCAACTTTTTATATGATTTTATTTTTTAATTTAGTGGTGAGTCGATAATAGCCTCTCATTTGTAATTTAATTGATTTTTTATTTACTGGAAAGGATTGTAACTCAATTACAATCAAAAACTTTGGTTCAAAACTGATTTCATGTCAATGTTCTTCCAAAGACGATAGACTTCAATACAAGAACTTGAATTTGACCGAAGAATATACTTTCAAGTTTTGGCCAAACATCTGGGGAACCACTTTATTCTGGTGTACTGTCGGCTATTTTACTGAAGACAAAACTTTTGTCGCCTACGGGCATAACAGAAAGGAAATGGACAATACTTATGTGGTCGACACAACAGGTATCGTCTATTACAACACTAATGAATATTTGCATTTTTGGACAAAAAATTCGTTAAAATGATTAAATAAACACTTTAATCAAGCTAAGTCAAGTTAATTAAATGGTATTTTAGTAATTATTTTCACTCTATAACTTATACCGGGCCTTTTTGTTAATGCTATCCCTCCTAGTATTGAGAAAATGATGGGAAAGAACAAGAGGAGATACAAAGGAGGAAAACAATCAGGAACAATTAAAAACAAATCTGTGTATCTGACTATAACTTATGACTACAAAATAGTTGTCAAATACAAATTTGGCGCCTCATTCAACAGGTTTTCCTTGTTCAACCAATGTAAAAGACATTGTTTATTCTACAATCTTTTTAACATATGTTACACCAGTTTTAGGCTATCTTGCTATGTTCTTGGCAAAATATCAAAGAAAACTTCTTGCTAGCTTATTTCGTTTAAGCCTCAAATAGAATCAAAGATTAGAAAAAGAACAGACATTGCAGTGAAGCTAACAATCAGTACTTAGGAACGCCTTCGTTGTCATCATTTTAAAAATTATTATTATTATTATTAAATATTGTAAGTACAGTCTATTCTAGTTTTAAAAGATTTTGTGGTGCAAGTTAGAATATCTACTGAATCGGAATTTTACTTAAGTCAGGTTAACTCAACATTTGATAGATTGAAGCCTTTGATGCCACAAAACTCGGTCTATTAAAATCGGGTGTTCTCTTAAATTCATCCTCTTAAATCGAGGATTGACTGTAATAATATATGAAATAGTAGACAGGCAAATTTAGAGCTTCATTAATTCACGAGTTGAACCACTCTTGAAAAGAGCATGATAACTTATCTACAAGTTATTGATAACTACTGATAAGAATTGAAAGTTGAATGAATTAAAGTGGAAAACCTGAAAAATCAGACATTAATGGACTTGTATTTTACTGAGTAATACTTGTCGTCAGTAATGTTTTTGACAAAAGTTTTGTTCTCCAAACAAAGGCTCAATTTTGTGGTATTGGGTGCCACAGGTTTTACTGGTCGTTATGTTGTCCAAGAGATGACCAGAGCCTTAGCCAAAGACAAAACTAATATGATTTGGGGAATTGCCGGCAGAAACAGAGAACGACTGTTACAAGTTTTAGAACAGAGCTGTCAACAAACTGGAACAGATCCCTCCAAAATGGAAGTCATCGATGTCGACATCAATGACAAGAAGTCTTTGCTGGAAATGTGCGGCAAAAGTGATCTAATAGTGAACTGCTGCGGTCCCTATCGTTTGTTGGGTGAACAGGTAGTCGAGGCTTGCCTTCAAAGTGGTTGTCATCACATTGATGTGAGCGGTGAACCATACTTTCTAGAGACTATCCAGCACAAATACCATGAGCAGGCTATCAAACAAAAAGTCTCAATTATAGGGTCCTGTGGCTTTGACTCCGTTCCCTCTGATATTGGGGTCCAATATTTGAAATCTGAATTTGACGGAACTTTGAATTCAGTGGAAACATATTTGCGGGTCAGCACAACAAGTGATAGTCGGGTCACATATAACTTTGCAACTTGGCACTCCTTAGTCTATGGATACGCTTTTAGAAAGGATTTGTCTGCACTGCGACGACAACTGTATGCCTCCCAATTGAAAGCATATCAATGGAAACATGTCATCAAACGAAAGACATTTAATCGCAACTCATTTGGTTATTGCGTTCCGTTTCCAGGAAGTGATCGTTCAGTTGTTTCCAGAACTGAATCCCATAAATATAACCATTTGAATGAAAGGCCCGTTCAAATTGAGACATATTTTACAGTCCAATCCAAGAAAGAAGTGTTGGCCCTATTTTTTGTCAACCTGGCTGTCAGCCTGTTATCTCCTTATGCCAGGGGAAGGCAACTTCTGATGGATTTCCCACATATTTTCTCACTGGGAGTGTTTAACAAAACGGCTCAACCAAATAAGGAAACACTTTCCAAAAATGCCTTTGAAATCATATTAATAGGAAAAGGTTGGCCTCAAAAATATGCTGATCCCAAATGGCAACCAAACGAAGCTCCTGACAAGACATTAGCCGCAAAAATTAGTGGCGGCGATTTAGCCTACCTGGACACTTCCAAGATTGTCACACAAATAACACTGATTATTATCGAACTAATCCAACAAAATAGACTAAAGTTTGGGGTTTTGACGCCCAGTCTTGCTTTGGGTGACACCTCTTTAATCAATAGATTAAATGCTAATCAAATTGAATTCAAAATATTGAAAGAACAGCATTTTTGAACACTTTTTAATTGTAAAAACAGTGAAATCAGTTTTTCTTCAACTTCTTCATTAGATTTAGCTGTTCTATGGCTGCTCTTCGCTTACGCTGTAAACGAGATAACAAATAAATTAATGAATCTCACAATTCTTACTTACATTTGGAGTTCCGGGTCCGGACCCCAAATCGATAACTTCCGATATTTTCTTTGAAGGCGAGCCTTCGTTTAGAGTCTTGGGCTCAGAATTGGCTGCTGGCAGGAGACTAGTGGGTATATCCAGTGTTTTGCCCGGTTGTGAGGCTTCAAACTGATGTTTCAGTGATTGTAACTCATACTCGCAATTGGCTAAAGCCATCTTCAGTTCATAGAGGAGAACCATATCACTCCTGAGTTCGTTGAAGTGATGGCAAATCTCTTCAGTTGGCATCGGATGCAAATCGATGCTCAGTTCGTGAAGTAATTGTTCGATGGCTTTAGTCTTCTTCTGTCCGACGGCTGCCGGCAGTTTCATCCGTTGACTGCGAAGACTTGCTCCCGAAGACTTGATCTCAGGAAACTTAATGCCGGCGTTCTCTATGTTGGGCGTCAGTGATATGCTCGCCAGTGAGTCGCGAGAGCTCTTTTGCAGGTGAGAGGCCTTCTTTCTGCCCGGCCTATTGCCTGTGCGCACTTGTTGGTCGGCCTTTCGGGCTTCGGCCGAATTATCTGCAGCTGTAATCAGTTTCTGCAAGTCCTGAGTCTTTTTCTCCCTTTCCTTTTTACGCATTTCAATTTTGCGCCATTCGCTGAGCAAATGCTGCTCCTCTTCCACCTCTTCCTGTGTTCTGTCATATAATTTAATCAATTGTTCCTTCCGTTTCCGTTCGTGTTCGGCGTCAAAAACCTTAAGCTTAGGTTCCTGTCCGGGAAGGGCTCGGATTTTAGATAAAGCATTGCATACATTATAGAACCGATCCTTCATATCTTCAATGGACCGGTCAGTGAAGACAGTTCTATCCCAGCGATCGTGGATTATAACAAATCTTTGGTCAAATCTGTGGCACAAATCAAATAAGTGATCCGTTTCTGCTTTAGTCCAGCCATCGGTGGTCAACAACTGTTGATATTCGGTGTCGTTATAACTCGGAATATCGATAGTCTTTAACAAAAATCAATTAGAAGTCACATAATTGGATCAAATCGAAAACAATACAGTATTGAGTCGAGCGAACGGGTATTCCTTATTTTTGTCCACTTCTCGTCTCCAGTGATATAACTCCAGCTTTTCCTTTGGACTAAAAGGAGTCCAAATCCATGGCCTGACTCTTTTGAGTCCCAGTTTGGCCTTATTTTGTTTATATCCGACCATTGATTTACTCTGAAAGTCACTCGGAATCAGCGATGGATTATCCCTTTTAAAGGAAAACCATTACAAAGTGGTCAGACAATTGTCTCATACTTGTTGTCCGAATAGAGTAATGCATATAATTCTCTGTGCATTCCTTCGGGCCGTTTGAAAGTCGGATCCGTTGGCCTCTTTCTCTTTGTCTGCATTATAATCAATGGTTTAGATTTGTTGGACAAAACGTAAATTGTTGTCATCAATGGATTACTTCCATTATCACTGCCTGAAGACTATTGAATCACAAAAGACTTACTTTTTTGCTGTCATTTAAGAGATCGGCCGAAGAACTGTTATCGCGTTCTAATTCAAGGATATCCAATACGTCCGACATTTTGGTCGCTTTGATTGAATTGATTGAAAGTAAATTTGTGTGAAATAATTGAAATCAAATGCAAATAATTGGAAATTTTAATTACATTTAGTTTATAAATAAGATTCAAAAGTGTTGTTGATTTTGAGGACAATTCATTCATTAAAAACGTCTCTTAAATGCTTTTCATTGACTGGAGTCCAGGGATTGCAATTTGCAAATATAGGTAAAGTGAGCAAGGCAAGTGGCCTAATTCGAACAATCATTGTTCCAGCATGGACTTTTTCAATTCATTTCCTAATAATAATAATAGTAATGAAAATTGTTGTCATATTGTCTTTAAAAAATGAATGAATAATGAACTGTTGAGAGTGCGTAGAGAAATGGTCTAGACCATTTACTCAACCAAATGGTTAATTTGTTTGCTCTTCAATTCTGCGATTATCTCTGAATTGAAAAAGGGTCTGACAATTGGTTTAATCCTTTTATTGACTTCAATATCAATGTCTGACGATTGGCTCAATTGTTGTCTGTCTTCAATGGGTTGTTGGCTAATGTGGTGTTCCTCAAAAAGTTCTGTTTTATGTATGGAAAGTGGGGAAGAGAGTGGTTGAGTCACTTCTTCGATTCGCAGAGAGAACATTGAAGTTCTTTGACTAATCCCTTGATGGTTAGGCTTTTCACTCAAACTAATGTCTTCATGACTGCCATTTGGTGACAATGAGGTCGAATTGAAGTCGAATTTGGATTTTCGGGTCGATCTCCGAATGTTTGAACGTTTGGGTCGGCTCTTATTGATGTGTTCCAGTCGTTCACATTCGACAACTGCTGTCATACCCTTTTCTGAATCATTTTTGACACTTATATCAGATGATGGCATATGTGTGAGGGATCCGTTTGTGGAGGCGTCGTCTACAGGGTCGGCATCGTTCGGTTTGTCCCGATATACACTAATTGTGGTGTTGTTGAGGTCAACACATTCAGAACTGATATTATTGTATTTGTTGTCAACTTTTGATTTGGATTTTTGTTTGATTTGTTTCCAAACACAACTAATAAGAACAGCCAATGAAACTACAAATGAAGTGCTGATCAAAAATTGCAATAAATTCATAATTTAGTGATCTTTTGAAAGTTGAATCGCGAATGCAATGAGAGACTGTTCGGCAATAACTTCACTACTAATGAATTTTCGGTCAATTAAAGCTCAGTCAAACTTAGACATACATTACTGTCACTAACAGTGCCTTATTTAACAAATAGAGCGCTTCCACTCCTCCACTTCCACTGAATCTGGAAAAACAATTATTATATTTATTATTAAAAATAACTTAATTTTTTAACTAAATCTCAGTTTCGATTCAATTAGTTTTATGTTATTTTTATTGCAGCGACAAAAATGTTTTCATATTTTCACTTAAAGAATGCTTTCAACGCTTAAATGTCTTACATTAAGACACAATTGATCTTCAGATTAGATAATGATGTCATGACTAATGTATTGCAATTCATTTGACAATAGTCTTGCATCAATTGTCACACTTTCACTACTGTTCAATATGAATATGGCAATATAACTTGGTTCTAATTAAATCGCCGGTTTTAGCGACTTTTGCTCTTTCCTTCAAAACCAAGGGCCCTTGCCACCCTGGCCACTCCTCACTAGTTGCGCATTTCCTAATCAATCGTAACTAATGAGTGAAAACATTTTTATAGATGTGAATAAAAACACATTAAAATGTTGTGTTGAACCGCCTTTTTAGACAAAACTGTTCCCATAAAGAGGTTATCTCTAATTTATTTTTACTTAATTACATCAATTAATACACTTTTAAGAAAATATAAAGAGGAGCAGGTCTCAATCTTTGTTAAATAAATTCTACTTAATGCATATCATACAGATGACTAAGCAGGATACTTCATTTACGCAACAGTTACCATTTTAGTAAGCAAAATTTTTAGAATTTTTATTTAGAAAAATAATGATTTTTGTATTTCAAAGAGCATTTTGTTTTGAATATGAATAAATATGAAACAATTTTGGTGATTCGAGACTCGTATTAAGGCTGAAGATAATATAACTTTTACAATAACTGTCAATTAGACTGTCTTTTCATTGACTTCAATATCACTTGCTATTCAGCAGCTCCAGACCCGTCACCTTTTATAAGAATTTTAACAATTTAAACCAGAAATGGTCAAAGTAGAATATTTTTATAGTATCCCAATTTTGCAATTAAGTTAAATTGCCCTGTACTATGGCTCACCGAGTTAAAAGACTAGGGTGGGTCAATGACCTTTCACCTAGGAAGCATATCTCAAAATTTTCCAACTAGGGGCATTTTTCGGAAGTCAAAATCAACCAAAACGGCAATTATTTTCAAAAAATAAGCTTATTTTCGGCGATATTAAAGCGTAAATTGAGTTTAATTAGGCTATTTTACAAGTTTGAAGGCTAAATTCCTTAAAATAAAGGACAAAATAGACGGATTTTCTATTACAAACAAAACTTCCAAAATTTTACCAAATATTTGCCGGCTTGGTTCATATGCATTTTTACGCCTAAGGGGCTAAATCTCAAAATTTCGTCTAGGGTATGGCCAAGTACCTTGCCACCCCCATTGGTGAGCTATACCCTTAAAGCTTTTATATATAACACAAACCATACTAAATTAAGAAATTTAGTTTAAAATTTAGATCTTACTTGACTATTGATGAAATTACTTATTTAAAGAAGAAAATCAGATAAAGTAAAAGAATAAGTAAATGTTTCATTCAATTTGAATAATAGGGTGAATATTGAAATGAATAGAAAGGTAATGTCGAACTCAGTCCAAATTCAAATCAATTAAAAGTGTTGTCAATAAAAATATTATTAATAAGTAATGTTAAACACATTTGATGGGCGCAAACATATGTGTCTTCTTTAGCAATCACTTGGAAAATGAGTTACTTTAGAACATTTGTGTCGATCATAATTTCAGTATTTCTTTTCTCAGATCAATATTCTGGTAATCTTTTCAATTGAAAACGGTTTAATAAAAATGAATTACTTGCAAAGTTTAGCAGAGAATGTGGACGCCATCAGTATATTGGCTTCGTGTGGAAGTAACTGTTGGACCAAAGATCTGAACAATAAATCACCGGATCATATAAAGACAGATTCAGAAGTGTTTGACGAGTCTGTTGTTCGCTGTATGCAGACATGTTTTGCTGGAAAGACTAAGAAAGCTGCCACAGAAGAGAAACTTTTGCCTAGACAAATCCTCAAAATTAAAGTCTCTTCCTATTGCGGTCATATCTGTTATCAAAATAATAAACATTACAAGAAATCACTCGATTATTGTTACGCCGGTTGTTTAGGAACTATACTTCAGCCAAAAATAAGACAAATTCCGCCAAAAAATACAAAGATATCGCCACAAACGGAAATTGATCAAATACCAATATCAGAGTCAGTACCAGTGATACGATCAGGAATAAAAGCTAAACCCTTGCAATAATGACAATAACCAATGGAGTGCCCAAAGTTCTGATTAGTAGTTTGTTTACATTAAACCTAAGATTCAATATTTCAATTAAAAATAAGTAAATGTTTTCATTTTAATTTCAATTTTCCAAGATAATTGTTATAAAAAGAACCCAGGTACAAAACAATATTGTTATGGTTTGTCAACCCGTTATCAATTAGATAACGGGTTGACATAAACAAACTGATTAGCGGCCGGCTGTGGCAGTATGCGCTTATGCTTAGCACAGCATATCTGCCACAGCCTTCAATCAGTGCACTATTTTAATAGTTATTTTTTATTTTAATTTAAAACTGTTTTTTCGACCACTTCTTTGGCCACTTCCCGACGACACCAACCAAAACAAAAAGTAAAAATTAATTCTCTCTCTCTCTCTCTCTCCAACTCTCACTTTCTCTCTGTCTCTTTCAATAAAGATTTTATTAATATTTAAATTTATTCTAATTAACCATTTTATACTTACCTTTTGCTGCGCCACACCCCCCCCATGGCACCCATCGTGACTGAGCCTAATAGCCCCTCACGGTCCTGCCATAACCGGTAAAAGGGGTATTTTTGGGTCATTTCGACCTTGGTTGTGTTTGGGTCCTTTGTTGTAAGGAAGTGCCTCCTCTGGCACACCATCTCCGCTGAGACGAAGGGTGGCTCTGGGACACCCCCACCATCTGGATGGAAGTACGACGGTCGGTTCCCATCGTGACTGGGCCTAGCAGCCCCTCACGGTCCTACCGACGGTAAGTTTGGGGGTGTTTTGTCGGTCATAATCGTGACTGGGTCTAACAGCCCCTCACGGTCCCGCCGATGGGGGGAACCGAAAATTAGTCAGTCCCCATAGCAACTATACTTAAAATCCCCCCTCCTTGCTGACTATTAGTTCAGAGTAGATGTAGTTTTCAGTGATTAAAGCCAAATAAAACATGACTGCAAAGCATAAAGATGATCAAGGTGCGGGCATTTTCTATATGTTGTCTGTCTATCAACATGTAAATGTAGTTTCAGAGTAACCAAGCCTCACGACCTCATTATTCAGTCGCCAAAGAGGAGTTGGCTCAGAGATAGCCGCATAGGTGACACCAGAGAGACAGTTCTGCTAAATCCCCCTCAGACCCCCCCCAAAGTATAAGGATTAAGGTGTGGGAGCAAGGCGGCACCGGGAGGACAGACTCTCCAGGGCTTCAGACCTGGGCTCCCCACACGATATATAATAAAGTAAGGGGCAAAGTCCGGGGATGTTTTGAAGAAATCATGAGAACGCCTTATCACTGAACATTGATCCTAT
>JAQIWP010000664.1:0-21797 GCA_034695525.1 Euzetes globulus | reverse complement strand
AGAAATTTTGTTAAGAGAAACTTTCTAGAAACTTTCTCTGAGAAACTTTCTAGAAATTTTCTTTTAGGCCAACTCTACGTTCAACTCAATTGATTAAAGCTTTATTATTTTTTCAAGTGTACCTGTAGTTAATGAATTTAACTATATTGGAATGAGGAAAATTATTAAATATGCAGAAGCGATGGGTTGGGAAAATCTTTTAGCGAGGATATCGCTCATTCAACAGGGTTTAGGGGAAGTGCAGCGCTTTTAACATTTTTGTGCAAATCAGTCACTTTTTTTAGAGTTGTCGGCTTCAGATTCCTTTTCAAAAGCTCAAAATATATTTTCATTGTTCCAGGTATTGTCGAATTTTCCGACGAAAAGTATCGTAATTTTTCTGATTTTTTAAATAATAAACATTAATTTTGTCAAAAAGGATACTGATAAAATTGATAAAAACCATTGAATTCTAGATTTTCATTGTTTTGTGTTTCTTCACAGCAATAGACTATTATGTACTCAGGGCTGGAGTGCAGAATGACATCACGGGACCGTCTACCTTCTGTGAACGTCCAAAAGACTCGTTCAGCAGGGTCGTAATATTGGTCAGAATTAGCCATTTTAATTTCCATTCCTTCGCTATTATATAAATTAGTTTAGAAAAGTTTATACACTTTATGTGGTCTTAATTACAATAAAGAAACAGCGAATGTATTATTCGATAGTCTCTTAATTGACATCCGATTGAAAGGTATTTTCTCATTATCGACATTAGCGAAGTCCAGTCTCCAATTGCTAGATCCTATCTAATAATTAACAATAATCTAGCAAATTATTAAAACGAATCAAGATATCGATATTACTGTGGATAAGTCGGGAACAACGAGTTCTTCACTTCTGAAATGATCACAATTTTGTTTCAAGAATAGGAAGACCTCGTCATCCCTTTTACCACTCAATTGATTATCTCTTAGATATCTATTTAGTCTTTTAGTCAGAGTTTTGTTGTAATCTTTGCCGAAACTTTCGAATCTTCTGTTGTTTTGATGAATTAGTTTTGGGATCAAATGATTTATTTTAATCAATGATTTTTCGGGAATTCTGTCCAAAATTAGTGAGAATAGATTTGGATTTGTGTTCAACTGATCCGTGGCTTCTGGGCGTAGTTGGAAATGTAGAGAACCTTTTGTTCAAACAAGTACTTTTATTTCTTTTTACTATTTAATTCAGAGGTGGCCAATAGAGGGCTGTATTTCGTCCCCCTCCCCCCGTGAGCAAAGCCAGCCGGGAATTTTTTTGGGGTAAATTTTAGGTTTTTTTTTGTAATGTCGGCCAAAAATAAAATATTTTTACAAATGACTGCTAAAAATACCCAATTTTGTTCTTTATTTGAAGGAATTTGGTCTTTAAACTTGCAGAAAAGCCTAATTAAAGCATAATTGGGCTAATTTAGGCTTAAAACACAGGTAATAAATGGCCGTTTCCGGAACTATTTCTGTCCGTATGTTACCCTACTCCATACTCCACCAACACTTTTGATAAAATACGCTCCGAATACAACCCCTAAAATTTTTTTGATTAGCCATCTCTGATTTAATTATAAAGCAACCTGAAACATTTCCCAAGACTTCGACACAAGAATACTTGATAAAATATGAGTTATGGTCAGTGCTGATCATCGCCTCGTCCTCAGGAAACTTGAGACCTAGATATTCATCGAAGACAAAGACAGATCTCAACATTTTTGAGTCGTTCCTAACGCTCTTAAATGACTTAAAATGTGTGGGTCTTTAGGTTTAAAAAGATGCTGAAATTAGAACTTATACTTTTAAATGAGCTAGTTATCTTACTCAAATTTAAATAGACCGACATCTTTCTTCTCGTCATAATGGCTGATAGCGTGGTCATAGTCGACTGGGATTTTAAAGCTACTTAAATGCTGGTCCCATCGGCCAATCATCCTGCTCAAATCCAGTTTAACAATTTCTGAGTCATGAAATTTTATGCATTTCTCTAACAAGAGTGGTGTTGCTAAAAATGAACAAGAGGCTAGATAACATATAATGGATGTTCCTAGTTATGCTTACTGAATTTATGTGCGTGCAAATAATTATACTTATCTTTAAGGTCATTATCACTAAACAGTTCAGGACCAATCCTGCTGATCAAATAGTTCAAGAATCCAGAACTTCTTTTGTTTTGTAACAAATTGGATTCTGGTCATTTTAACCATTAAGTCCATTTATTAAACATCCTGAATATATTTCTAGACTCAAGACTTACGTTTACCACTATTTTGGTCCCTCAGCACAACATTTGTGGCCAAAACTATTAGAAATATTGAATTTATTGAAATCTTGGAAAACATTTTGTGACAATTGACGAAAACAGGCAAAACATATAATTAATGTTTTGATTGAAATTAATTTAATTAAAACTAAGAATAACATATGACTCAATTATTGCATTTGTGTAGGATTATGTTACCAAGAACCTTGGTCTTAATTAAATTTCTGGAAACTTCCATCTTCTAGAATTTTTGCCTGAAATCAATATTTATTTATATTTATTGAGTCCTAACTTCTAAATATTTTGGCCAAGTTAAATTTGATTGTAGCAATTTCATTAAATTGAAACTAATTCTGTTTACTTTCTCAATGAAAATTTTTGAAAACCAGCCGAATGTGTTAACTAAAATACCTAGATGTAAACCAATCTACAGACTAAAGGTGCTATGAGATCATCTATCATTATCTTGGTTATTGATTAATGAAATTTTAATGGAGGAAAAAACAAAAACAAAAAATTTGCGAATTTATTAAACAATTATTTCGAAAATTATAGTGAAATGAAAAGTAAAACTTAATTGAAGTCTTAATTCAAGGATGAAATTATTTCTCAACTTTTGTTTTTTCATATCATAAAAGACAAGATAATAGTCGTGTAAACACTATTTTAAAATTGAAACGGATATTAAAAATGGATTTAAAACTTTTCAGGTCATAACCAATCGGCTCAGACTTTTGTAACAGATTTTACTTAAAGGAAGTGAAAAACCAATGATATCTCCATTTGTTGACCGAAATAATAGTCAAACAAATAATTGTATTCAAAGAAATCGATTACTTTCAACATTTGATTTGTGTTTTGCTTTCAAACAAACAGTATCTGAATCGTTTTGAATGTTTTGATTCTTACAAGTCTCATTCAAACACTGTTTCAATCAATTTATTTCATAGACTAAACTTCTCTACATTTTCCAAGACTGGTATGTAATACAAGAATCGTTTATAAACTTTTAATCCATTTTCAAGTTATAAAGACGTATAAAAACTTTAAATATTATATAATTTTAAGAAACTTATTATTAAACTAATAATAAATAAGATTTCGTTTCTGACTTAATCTTGATTTTGACGTTCAATTTGAGACATAAAGTTAGCGAAACAATTGTCAATTAGAGGCTGGACTTGTCTAAAGATGGGTTGAATAAACTTAGAGTAGATAACCACTGATCCGTTGTTGGGAATGGGCAGCAAACACCAGACCAGGAACACCATCTTGATTAGCCAATAGAATGGGATTATTCGGAATAAATAGCCGGAGAAAAAGTCTGCCACAGACATGAAGGCGAATACTACCCAATATCTAAATAAACAAGATAAGAAAGGTCAATTAAGTCTTATAAGTTATTATGTGAGTTAGCAGTTCAATAAGAGTTATCATTTGACTTAATATTTTATCTAGGGAAAGTTTAACCATGCCTAACACATTATTATTTTGTAAGCTCAGGAATAGCCTGGAATTTTTATCTAAAGTTTAACTAATTGAATTAGCTTATTGAATTTATCCTTCAAATTAATTAACCCGATCAATTTCAATGAACATTTACAAATGATTAAAAAAATCAAACTTCAAATGAATGAGATTGCAGTTTCATTAAGTGGCCTTGTATTATTCACTATTGCTATTGCTAAAAATTAATTAATCAGCTGGATCATGTGCATCAAAAGGGATAAAAATAGTTTTATTTAAACGGCCTTGTTAAAATCTGGAGAAGGTTTACATAAAATATCAAGTGAAAATTACCTTAGTAAATTTTTGACTTGATTGTTGGTGTCCTCAGTCTGTGGCTGGTCGAGTGCCACCAGTGAGGCATAGGCCGGGTATACGAATCCAATAATATTGCAGACGAGTTGAGCGAAATGACCGAAAATCATATAACAGGCGAACAAAACGATTAGACTGTTGGCCAAATACAGTCGGGAAACGCCGGTCATAGCCTCCACTTTGCCCAGACCTGCACTGATCACATTGTCCTCTTTTTTCAGATAGTTTTCCAATTTTCTAGTTATTTGCTCGACAAAAGTCATTTTGAACTATCAACAAATGAGAGTCAATACAAATAATTAATTTAGTTTTTATATTATTGCAAACGTTTTGCTGATAAACACCTTTGAAATAAACAAATGATTTTTGTTGAATAAGTGAAACAAATACGAAATTATACAAAAAAATTACTGAACTTCTCGACTAAAATAGTATATAAATGAAGAGGAATAATGGGTGTTATCGAAACAAAGATAAAAAGAGTCTATTACACTCTGGGTTCCTTATCAGCACCAGACATGTGATAGGCTCATACTTCTACTTACACTTATTCACTATTATAGCATAGAATAACAAAGATTATAATTATTTTTAATACAAGTATTGCTATTAAGTGGATGTAATTTTATGCCGCAATGAGTCAACGGTTTTTGCTGGTTATTTATTCGCTAAAAACTAGTTTCAAATCAAACAAGAACATCTGATCAACGACTCAATTGATTGCTGGCACCTATTCTAATAAAACAAAATGAATTATTGAATTAATTTGCAAAAAACATATTATTTGTTAAAAAACATGAAATTCAAATAAATAATGTAATTAAATTGAATTTTAGAGGAAAAATTGACATTTAATTGAATAAAAGTTGACTTTTTCCCGTTTCAGACAAATGAATGAATGAATGAACAAGATTATCGAGAGTGAAAAAGGCACCTGCCTACGTCACAATAGCTACTGCACTCATAATTAATTTCTTTTATCCGATGAACTTTTTTCATCCTAATATTATGCCAACGGGAGTCCAAGAATTCATTATAAATGCAGAGAAATTACTTAGAGATTGGAAATCATAATTCAATGTCAAAGTCTATTTGTATTAAATGTTTTTTTTTGGAAAGCATTGGAATTTTTTAAAAAATTTCACTGAAGTTACAGCCAATACATAGAGAGAGAGAGAGGTTCGCAGAGAACCTGAAACTAATGATTAAATCGAATTATACTTAAGGGAAGATTACTTACTAAACATTTTAATGACGAAAATGTTTTTAAATTCTCAAAGATTCAAAACTGAAATCTTTGTTAAACAGATAATAAAAATCAAGTGTTTTCGAAGTTTGCTACCATTCAGTGATTGTTTGAATAAATTTTGAATAAAATTGTAATCAGTTTTTATCGAACAGAATATGACTTTTGGACTTTGACGGACCCCTACTCTTTGCACAGGATTTCTGAGGTCTGTTTGGATTACTAATTGGATAGTTGATAAAAATTACTACAATATTAGTTTTGATTCCATTTGATTAGACGTTTAAAATAAATTTAATTCAATTAAGTTTTAATTCAATTTAAACTAAAATCTATTCTGAGTTATCAGATTTCGTCTTTAGTTGTTCCACTACATTGATTGTCACTCTGATCCAGGTCTTTTTACCAATTGAAAATTGAAATTTTCCATAAAATCGTAATACATTTGTATAAAAAGTAAAGTTTTTATTATTTTTTTTATATATAACGTAATATTTGAAAATTGAAAATCAATTAACTTGCGTGAATTATTAATGATTTGCAATTGATTCAACTGACTATAAACTAGGTCAAGTTCGATGGCATAATCTATTGGATAATAATAGCAATTAAACAAATATTGAGTTACTTTTTGAATTAGATTTAGGCAAAAATAAATTCTCGTCCAAAGCCTTGGATTTTCATAATCAGACTGAGTCTGGAAACCCATATATAACTGAATGAACATTACAACTGACATAAATGAATAATTGCAACTATTTATCTTTAAAAGCTGTTTTTTCACTCACTAACTCAGGTTTATATGCCGTTAATATTTTAAATAAATATTTTAGAATTTTGTACAATACCTGAAAATCAATAGCTGTTACATTTTTAAAAATAATATTTGAACAGGATGCATTATTTGTTTTTTCTCTTTCTCCCTCCCTTCCTCCCTCCCTACTTCTCTTTCAGAAACCCTCCCTACCCCTCTTTTCCCCCATTTTTCTTTACTCTAAATGAGTTTTAAAATCTATTTATATTTGAGATTCTGATGAATAATTAAATGAATTAGTGATGTATTTTATCTTTTGTCTTGTAACAAAAGGCTTTGTTGATGGTCCTAACCAAGACTGGTTTTTCACTACATTTACGAAGTATGTAGTATATAGTTTTGTCGTTCCGATGATAACGGATTAAAACAGATAAAGGAATTTCTTTAAGTCACAAGTTATTTGAATGTTTAAAAGTGTAAAATTCTATGCCATCTATTGTTTAGAGTTTACTTTGCAATCACTGGTTATAAGTATAAGCGTGGAAAATACTGACGCTATTTATGTTCATTCAAACTTCAAAACCAGCCTTTAAATGACAATAATGACTATAAATGATGTCTGATTTAAGACATGTTTTGAAGTTTGAATGAACATAAATAGCGTTAATATTTTCCACGCTTATACTTAACTCGTAATAACGACAGCCTAAGTTCTTTATTTTAAGATTTTAACCGTTAAGCTTTGCAGAAAGCCTTATTATAGCATTATTAGGCTAATTTAGATTTAAAACACCGGAAATAAGCTTATTTTAGCATAAAATGGCCGTTTCCGCCTGCCATTTTATGCTCTTCCCTTCCAGCAATTTTGACAAAATTCCCCAGCATTCCCACTGAAAAAATTTGACCAACATTACTTTATTGTGCACTAGTACTCAATTTTTTTCTTCACCATATTATAATGAATTTTTTTTGAATATTTTTCGAGTTTTTCAACTTTAAAATATTCAAAGTCGAATTTCAAAATGGCAGACATATTAAAATAAATACAAGATTCCGACGTAGAATTGAACACTGAATTCAAATATGAAATCCATTTTTAAATCGAATTGATGGTTTTCGATTTATTTAATTAAAAATTATTAGCCCTATATAATATAACTAATTAAATTAAAATCAAATAAATCGAAAACCATCAATTCGATTTAAAAATAGATTTCATATTTTAATTCAGCGTTCAATTCTACGTCGGAATCATGTATATAAAATTATATGTCCGCCATTTTTAAATTCTACTAAAAATTTTTAAATCGAAAAACTCGAAAATATTTGAAAAAAATTATTTTGGTTCAAAGAATTGAGTTCCTTGTTGAAATCTACAGAAATTCCATATATAGTATGAAAAAAAAATTTGGTTTTAGCGCACAATAAGGTAATGCCCACCTCTGCCCACCTCTGCCCACCTCTGCCCACCTCTGCCAACCTCTGCTTTAAACTGATGTCTTGAACTAAACGGAAGCCTTGAATCTGAATTTTAGTCTCAGGGACTAAAATACAATAAACTTAACAATAATTAAACGATGTCTGGAAGAGGAAAAGAAAAGAAATAATTTCTAAAAGTCAGTAAAACCAATGAATTATCCAGGCATCGTCGACCGGGGGAGGGGGACAAGGTAAACTTACTTTACTTTGCCCCTTAGACGGAAAATTGTAAGATTTGGTCCCACTAAGTAAACCGCCAAATATTTGAGGAAATTTAAGTAAGAATTTGGTAATGGCGGCTAAATTTTAGACATTTTTGCAAATGGAAAAACTGCCATTTTGTTTTTTATTTGATAGAATTTAACTATCAAACTCGCAAAATAGCCTAATTAAGCTAAAATCGCCGGAAATAGCTTATTTTAGAAGAAAATGACGCTAGTGGCCGTCTCTGGTCGATTTTAACTTCAAGAAAATGACCCCTTTCTAGACCTAAAATTTTGAAATTTGGCCCCTCCCCCTAATAGAAAGTTAATTTGGCCCTACCCTATGGCCCCCCCAGGTCTTCCAAATTAGTCACCTCTGGATTTATCATTAGTGAATAATTAATTAAATATTACAAAAAATGAAGCATTGAATGAACGAATTAAACTAAATTTAAATTAATAAATTACAAGAACATCATTTTGATTCTGATCTTAAACATTAATAAATGGTTTGTAATTAAAATTAAACTAAAAGAGTGTTCAAAAAAAAGTGTTTTATAAGAAAGGATCCAAATCACAAACTTTCTTCACTTTAAGTCTGTGCTCTGATTGGACAGCAATGAGTCCACTTTTAGTTCGCGTTTTGAGTATAAGTTTTGATGATTTTGGCGCAAATAGTGATTCAATTGAAGGATATTTTTACTTCATTGAAGTGAACTGATTGTCTAAAATGCCTGAAATGACTACAACTGATGCCATCGAAGACCGAAAAAGGCAAGGAGAGCTTCGGCCGCCAAGAAAATAAAGCGCCGGCAACTTATCCGCCCGTTTCTGATACTGTTTTGGTTAAACATCTGAAGGAAAGGAATGGGTTTTCTACTCAGAATATACATTGGCGTCAACTATAAGGTAAAAGTCAAACGATTGCAGCTCTTTATTAAGTTCTCGAAGTCTGCCGCACTTCTGGAGAACTGTCTTAAAACAAAGACAAAGGGGCCAACGGTTCCTTCAAATTGAGTGCCATTTAGATCAAAGACAACAACAACTAAAGATCACCAAACCTTCTGTCAAAAAGAGAGTCGAGAAAGTTGTGACGCCTTCTGTGGCCAAAAAAGTGACGAAAACAACCAAAATGTTGGAAAAAAGGGCGAAATAACCGAAAAATGTGAAGTCCGTTAAACGAAAGCCGGCGAAGAAGAGCGCGAAAAAGTTGGTCTAAAAAGTATTAACTTGATTAATTAAAAAACGGCTCTTTTCAAAGCCAACGCTTTTCTGTAAAAAAGCAGATTTTGTGATTTGGTTTGGTTTTTGAATAAAGTTTTGAGAAAAAAGTTGGGATAATCTGTAGATTAAGTGACGTATTGAGGCGTCGGTCACGTGACTCAATATTTACAGTATTAATGGATTGCAGTAATAGACAAATGGTTTGGGTGTTGTGTCGATGCCTTCTATTGGTTGCCTATAGTATGCATTGGCTGTACTACCGGTGCAATAGTAGTGAGTAGTGAACAAAGACATACAAACAGCACAAACACTATTAGACAATCTCATAGACCAGTTGTGCTGCAGTTGTCTTCATTCCGATTGTCTGATCTGAGCGTCAACTCAATGTTCAATTGATCTGTTACTCGATTATTCAATTAATTAGTTGATTGGTTACCGAACCCACAGTTGGATGACATCGTCGATCAGGTAATCAACTGTTTATTTTCATTAATTTCATTTGAGTTTTGATTTAATGAAAGGCTAAGCAGTGAATGTGAGCGCCAGTACTTCAATCATTTGTGAGACATATCTGTATATAGAGTTCCCTAATTTCGACCATTTATTCGCTCATATCTTATGTCAATCGTCATCTTATCCTCTATTTTATCCCTTTCTTCAAATTTAATTGCAATTATTTGGACATTGTTTACATTATAAATATCAGAGTGTAAACAGTGGCACATGTCTTCATGTCCTTCCCTTAAATCATATCAAGCTATTATCAAATTAATTATAATCAGACTTTCAATTAATAACCATCTGATTAGTCAATGGATTCTCATTTCACAACTATTTCAGACATTTATGCTCTCATTTCACTAGAATTGCAGTCAAACCAAGAGGTTTGACAAATACTCAAATTATGTCTTCATTTTCCACAATTTGCATCACAATCATAAATATGGTGAAAGATTTTATTCAATTTGATCATGCTTCTATTTGTTGTTTTAATAAACATCTTCATCGTTCTGATGTTTCTTCAATCAAGATTAATAGGATATCTTTTTGATAAATGTAGCAGGCAAACATTGGATTTTAAATAATTATTCAATGTATGGATCAATTTGTGAATATCTTCATTGAATTTATTGTCCGACCCTTTGTTTTATTGTCAAATAGTTGGAAAGTGAATGGAAATAATTGTGGATTTGATGCAAATCTAGTGATTTGGTGTAAAAGGTATTAATGAGCGATAAGATGGTGTCTAAAATCTCGAGTGAATAGTGAGTCTAATGTCTGAAAAGCATTATTTTATATTCATTTCACAATAGTTCGGTTCTCTATTATAATAATGAGTAGAAAAAACTAGTTATGAGTTATGCCTCAAATCAATGGCTCTTTTTTAAGGAGGAAGTCGTCTATATATCTATGTATTAGACGACAGAACAGTGCACTGACAGAACCCTAACCAGAGCTAAGAAATTCTATCAAATAATACCATTAAATGATGGCAACCAAAGAAAGAGAAACAGAAAGACAGAGAAAGAGGTGCTCCGGAGGAGTGCGACAGCACTGCCTGAATCTGGAGAGAAGACCACTTGATATTAGTCAGAGTAACGAAAATCAATACAATATTACGATTTATTTTTATATATCAAATGAATTTAGAGATTCTGCGCCTCTACTTATTATCACTATTTTTTCTCAACCAAAATATACTTAAAAGTAATACTATTTTTATGCAAAACTCATATTTTAGTTTCATTTGCCTAACAATCCTATCGATAGTACAACTCATTCGATCTTCACCTCAATCTTCAGCTTAAAGTCACATAAATTCTTCTTTCTTTCCACTTATATTCATAGGAAATAACTTCAATGGATATCATTCTTTCAATCTTTCCATAATTTATAGAAGTAAAGATAGGAAATTTTCATTTGTTCTTGATCAATATTCCTCAAACATTAAACAAATCTCAGAAAATGGTTTAAAAACATTAAAAACTGATAGAAAATAGTAATTTTAATGCTGTATAGACTTGTGTTTGATTTGTTGATTTATTAACACAAGACTACCGAACAACAACTTAAATGTTTGTTTATTTTAATTGAAATTCCGAAGAATGTCTTAACAACAAGTGATCCGTGCAATGAGTCTGTGGTCTCCCGTGGATCTGGTTTCTGGTGGAACCGGAAAAACCAACACTAATCTAACAAATAATGTTTTAAATTCTCCACTATTTCGAAGTGAGTTTTGGGCAAAAGATAGGTTTCCTCTCACTTTCATTTTAATGCAATTATTTGGTCATCTTTTAGTGAATTCAACCCAAATCCTGATCCAAAATGAGAATTTCGTTTGTCATTTGTTGATTGATTTGCTATGAAAATCAAGACATTAGTTTTGATTCGTTATATTTTGGTTGCATTTTATGCCTGAATTTATTTTACTATCATTTGTTCAATAATTTTGTTGACCTATTATTTCAATCGATTGTTTCACGACTTCATTGAATGCATTATAAATGTCTGCAAATATTTTAGTTTTTCTTTTTGATCGACGCATGAAATGTACAAATTTTGATTCAATCATTATTTGATTAATTGAAATCATTGTCTTCAAAACAGGTGCCAAACGCGAAGACAAATGTCCGCAAAGCTATACCAGTAGTCTATTATACGATCACTTACTTCGAAGAAGTTCTTCCAAATTGAATGATAACAAAAATGTTATCACAAAAGACTTAAACGCAGCCATCAATCGGTAAATGGTTTAATTTTTAATGTGGTTAATTTTATTAATTTTGATTTGAATTGTTAGAGTTGTGATGTATAGCAATGACACCACTTCTGGCTTTCAAAACTTAAGTAAGTCTTCAGTTATTTAATTGTTTTTCAGACACTTATTCTAATTTTTCGATTTGTTTTCAGAGAAGAAACAATCGATCAAAGGTTCGATAGGTTTAAGAGTAGACCCGGAGTCTCGTAACTCAGTGACAGAAGAGGCAATACCTCTAATGAAACATAAAAATAGTGATGAAGTCAATGAAAATTGTGATAAATCTAAAAAAGTTAAGAATTCGAGTACAATGAGTAATAATGAAGAAGAAGACAGTGTTATGCCATTAGATTTGTGCGTCAAAAGGGTCAGACATGACAGTGACAGCTCCACTACGAATAAGAATAATTCAATATTCAATAAATGTAATGCGAGTTCTGTGCAGAACGCGGGCACAACCATCAATACACCCCATTATAGCCCTTCTTCGCACTCATCTCGAAAGAGAGGTCGAAAACCGAAATCGCTTTTAGCGGCGACCAGTGATTTGATGGTTGCGTCCAATTTGGCCACTCTTTCAAATTTCATCGACACAAAACCTCGTAAAAGAGGAAGACCTCCAACTTTATCGCCACCATTATCTTCTATTTGTGGACAACAGCCATTGGCAGCTCATTCATCCAATTTAAATAAGGCTTTGTCCTCTTCAGGTGCCTTTCAGTCCCATTTCCCATATGCAGTGTTGAATACTCCTCTCCAGCCGGGTTGGCCTTCACTCAGCTCTACCGGACAGCTCATATTTCCCGAAAAACTGAATGGCAATGAAATGAATAGCTTTAAGCATAACAAAAGCAGTGCTAATGTCTCTGAAAGTAGTGATAATTTGGACTCTTTAGCCAGTGATTCAGATTCTAACGAAGACGAGTCTGACTCTGGGTCTCAGACCAGTGGCAATAAGACTCCCAAATCACACCAAATGCACTCCGATTCACATTTAACCGAACGATTTAACGAAAATGAACTCAGAATACCACTACAATTGGGGTTTGTTTCACATATTTTCAATTCTTTTTAATAAACAATTTGTCGAACAGTTGGCGGCGCGAAACCAAAGTCACTAAATTCAGTAAATCAGGAATTGACGGCGAAGTCGTGTATTACTCTCCCTGTGCTCGCAAATTCAAAAATCACAACGAAATAACTAAGGTATTCTTTCAATGTCTTATATCCTCTTCTAATTCCATCGCTTCCAGTACTTAACGAAGAATGGAATCACAAATATATTGAAAAATCACTTCAGTTTTAATCCCAAAGCAATTGTTGGGAATTATATTCAAAGGCTTCACAATTCAGGGAATGACGTATGTCTTAAATTTTTTTAAATCAGTCACTTATTTCTTTTTTACTCAGATTTTGTTGAATGAAAAGGAATTCCGCAAACAATTTGATGAAATCAGAAGATCTTCCGTCAATTCTGATAAGAAACGAAAAAATTCTAACGATTCCGATATTCTAAGCAAAGAAATACAATTAAGACATCTGATGGAAAGCACCCGATTGGCCAGAGATGGCAAAAGACCTAAATTTGATGACTTTAAAAATGTCAGACAAAGTGATCTAAATCTCAATGAAGACGAAAGGCTTGGATTAATGCGTTTGGAAAAGATGTCAAAGACTCATAGAATAGAAGAGGTTTTTATTATATGATTAAATTATATGATTCTTTTCTTTTATCATTCATTTAATGTTTTTTTAGAATCGAAAGAAAAGACGCGAAGACTTAGAGAAACAGAGACGGGAAGAAATGGTCAGAAAAGTACAGGTATTTTGCATTATTTGGTTTTCATTTAATTATTTTTTAACCAATTTTCCAAACTATAGGAAAGAGAACTTAAGCGCCAACAGTTGGAACTCATGAGGGAACAGGATATTCAAAGAAGGAGAGAACTGCTGATTATGGCAGACCTCGAAAGAGAGAGAAGGCGTCAGCACATGATGTTAGTCAGGGCTCTCGAGGCTCATAAAAAACAAGAAGAAAAAGAGCGCAAAAAAGAGGAGATTTTGGCGGAAAAGCTCAGAATTCAAGAAAAAAAGATTCAAAAAAAGAGAATAGAAATGGAATTATTGCGGGAATTGAAGAAACCCGTCGATGACATGATGTTGAAAGATCTGCAACCCTTACCGACACTCAATCGAATACCTGGACTCAAACTTCCGGGAAAGGCTTTCGCCGACACTCTTATGGTTTTTGAGTTTCTGCACAATTTCGGTGAAACTCTTGGCTTCGATATGGAGAGCCTTCCGACTCTAAATACCCTGACTTTGGCTCTACTCAACATAGACGAGAGCGCCGAAGAAGAGTTACTATCTGTTATACATCATCTGTTAGTTTGTGCCATCGAAGATCCAGGTATTCCTATTAATACTACAACAATAATGGGACAAAAATTAAAGGACGCGGCGGTCACTAATTATAATATCACAGAAATACTGAGACTATATTTTCAAGCGTTTGATTCTAACATAAGAGATGATGCGAAAGAACATCGAATCGAGAGTCGAATCGCTCGTCTCCTGCAAAATGCCTGTCCTTTCCTCTCACTGAAAGCTACCCAAAAAGCCGAAATCCTGGCCTTTCTTTGCAATGAATTGCTTTGCAATCAGATGATTGTCAAACAAATTGAAGAAAATATCGAAACGGTTAGTCTTATCAGACGCGACAAATGGCTTCTCGAAAATGATTTGCGGAAATGGAAGTCCATTAAACTGAAACGCGAAAAGAAAAGCTCTGAACAAAGCGATGACAAAAAGGTTGACACAGAGACTGGCGAAGAAGACAGCGCTGATAGCGATGCCGACGAACCTCAAAATAGTTCTGTTGTCAACACCAATGACTCAGAAGACGAACCCGGACTTACCGATGAAGAAATCGACAAAAAGGTCGATAAATTGAATAAACAATTCACTCAAATCAACAACAAATTGAATAAGGCGACCAACATGTATAGAGTCTGTTCATTGGGACAGGATAGGTTTCGTCGCAGGTATTGGGTTCTCCCAAATGCCGGCGGCGTCTTCGTCGAAGGTATAGAGTCTGGAGAAGTCGAAGAACTCCAAAATAATATTTGGACAGAAGAAGACAATGAGTTGTCTCAAGAACTGATTGACTCTACAAATGATGAAATAGTCGACAAGAAAGTTGATGTCTCTCAACAACTCAAAGAAAAGGTTGACGTTTCTGAAGAATTGTCAAAACATACCGATGACGAAGAGAAATGTCTCAAAGAAGACATAAATTCCAACGACAATAATGAAAACAAAGAAATTAGACAAGAAATCGATTCGATGATTGTCTCTAAAAATGAAGAAATTGATGAAATCAAAAAAGAGCCAAACATTGAATCTGAAGACGAAAATAAAATGTCTGCCCCTTCTTCGGATTCAGATCTTAAGAATAATTCGATTATCGGAAGCAAAAGCGATTCAAAAGTCACTCCTAAAAAGCTGAAAGTCATTGAAGAGGGAAATACATCCGTTAATGAATCTTCACTACAAAGTGATAGTTGGATGTCTCCATTTTTTGCCTCAGTTTTGGCCGGTTCTCTAATGCTGAACAATGGGACAACTGGTAGTTCTAGCAATGGAATGTCAGGATCACAATTACCCCTTTCATTCCCATTTGGTTTAGATTTGGGTCATAATAGCAGTGGTTCTCAGACAAAGAACACTAATTCTGATAAGATTTGGTTCAGTGTTTTGCCACGAGTGCCATGCAATCAATCGGTTTCCGACTCCGAGTTTGTTAAAAGTGAAGACTTGAAACCAAATCAGATGAACAAAGATTCGAATAAATCAAACGAAGTAAACATTTCGCCCCAACAGCAAAAACTATTACAACAGTCACCCCTCTCGTCTTTGATGAACGGTTTGCCCTCTAATTTGTTTATGCAGGCTTTCCTTTATCCGCACATATTGAGCTCATTGTTCAATCATCACAGTTTGGGCGGCGGTCCCTGTCCTCCAGATACATCTCCTTTTTCTTTCGGTCCTTCGCCGTCCAGTAAAACCACAAACAGTTGTAAACAAAATTCATTGAAAAATAGCGACACATTTGATAGCGAGACTCAAGAATCAGTTAAACAAACAATAAATGTCTCAAATAGTGATATATTACTGGACAGTGAACTCGAGATTTGTCCTTCTCTTCAGAAACGAATCTCTCAGCAGAGAGAACAACAGTTCGATTGTCCGCAAAAGATTGCTAATGAATACCAGTTCGGGTGGTGGAGAATCACCGACTCTTCACAACTCAAGAATTTGGTCGAAGTCTTGGGCAGTAGAGGAGTTCGGGAACGACAGCTTCAAAAGCATTTAATAAAATACATGAATTATGCGTCCCTTTCCTGTAAATCGAATGTCGCAGAACTGGACATAACAGATATGGATCGACAAATTTCAGAGAACTGTGCGTATGGGGCGCCTACTCAGGGCAAGTGTCCGCATGACATCTGTACTGACAGTGAGTGGTGTAAAGAAGTGGCTCTTCGTTTCGATATTGCAGTTTTGGAGCAAATTGAAGCACTCGAAGAGAAAATCGCGACTTCGAGTATGCAAATCAGAAATTGGAAGCCTTTGCCACGAATTTCTTGTAACCAATCCATGAATTTCAAAGCGGCCGCAGATTGCGTTCAAACAAATCAACTCAAACCAGAAGAAAACGATTTGACCAAAGATGATGATAATAGCGACGATAATCTTGAAGAAAGTGAATCTCAAAATGATGACTCCGGTGACATAAATCCAGTAGTCGTAGGGCGCGAACGACTTCTGGTACTCGAAACTGTGATAGAGAGACGTTATCTCAAACCCCCCTTAGGTTTCAAAAGTAATACAATTCTGATTTCGACCAACAATTCAGAAGTCGGACAAATAGATGACTATAATGATAACGCTTGTGACGAGAACGCCACCAGTGGTCTCCTCAGGTGGAGGGATGCCGTCAGGGAAGCCAAATGCAGTGCTGAGATCGCACTCTGTCTTCATTTTCTCGAAAGTTGCATCGCTTGGGATAAGTCTATAATGAGAGCAGTAAGTCCTCAACCATTATAACTATAATTCATTGTATTTAGTCTTTAAGACAATTACCCTTTTTCGTGGCTTTTAGAGACCGGTCCTTATAAGTCATTTTTCTGAGAAGGGGGTCCTTATAGATGATCTATAAAGACATAGCAACTAGCAATAATCCCTTTAATTATTTTACCGACTAACTTATTAAAAGACGACAGGGAACGCCTTCTGATTTGCATAACGATAACAGTATTTTTCGCAAAGGCTTTGTTCAGATATGTGCTTTACAATTTTTAAAGAATCGATTCAAACAAATAAACAATTCCTGCAAAGCTCTGAAATCTGATTCTTTGGATGGACTTCAGCTCTCCCCTCCCTCTCTCCAGAGAAACTCCATTGGTTGAAACTGTGGCTATAATTAATAAAGAGATTTTAGTGTAAATATTTTTAACTTTTGGAGTTTATTCCTTTTTCTCCCACATTTTAAGGTCTGGTTAATTAGGAAAGAGTTGGAAAATTGTCTACTTTTGCTAATTATTGTTTTAACTCAGTTTAATAGACAAAATTATAGGAAATGACTGATAAATTAGGTCCAGTCCTGTAACCTCCTTTTTCAGTTTTTTCTCTTTAATATCTTTTATGAATTAATGTCATATTTTGGCAAATTCTCAGAGATATACTGAGATAGTGATCCACTCAGGTCTCGGTATATATTCTGGTCTATAAATATTTTTCCTCAGACTGAAACTAAAAAAATAGCGCTAGGTTAGCTTGAAATACCCTTTCCAAAAAACGTGCCCAAAATAAAGTCAATTTGAGGCCTAATGTAACTTGCTTATTATGGCTTTTAATTTATAAGTCTAACTAAACAGTGACTCATCAGATGCATTGTTAGTGTCACCATTGATTTAGTTTCTTTCAATTTTTCAACTTGTCCTTTTAACATAAAATATCGCTCCTCTGAAAAGTGTTAAACAAATTTTTTAAAAATTCAAATATTAACGAATTGTTTGTCTGATAGAGCTGTCAGTTTTGTGGGTCGGGTGAAAACGAGGCTCAATTACTGCTTTGTGACGGTTGTGATAAGGGTTACCACACCTATTGCTTTAAGCCCAAAATGGAGACCATTCCGGACGGCGACTGGTTTTGTTTCGAGTGTCAAAATAAGGTAATAATAATTTATTGATATAACGGAACCCAAAGCTAAACAATTGATTTTCAGAACACCATCGATAAGGTTTGTGTGGTTTGTGGTAAAAAAGGAAAGCTTTTGAATTGTGATTCGTGTGCGAAAGTATTCCATCCCAACTGTTTGGACCCACCCGTCACTAAGTGAGTCATATTGAATGTCATAATCAATACTAATTAGTTTCTTGAAGGCCATTGAAAGGCAAATGGATTTGTCATATGTGTGGCCGAAAACCAAAGAAACCGAATACACAAAAAGCTTCGAAAAAGAGTTCAAATATTTCTTCTGAAGAAAAATTGATGGAAACGATTAACAATACTTCGATTGCAGTCAACAACAGTCCGAACAATAATCCAAATAAAGAAAGTTCTAAACGTTTGTCAAACGGAACCAACAAATCAGATAAAGAATCGAAAAAAGAGAAAAAATCCAAACAATCGGACAAATGTCAAGAACTAAATAACTGTCAAATAATTTTGGATCAAATGGAAAATCACGAACACTGTTGGCCTTTCCTACTCCCCGTCAACACTAAACAGTTCCCTACTTATAAGAAAATTATCAAGAAGCCTATGGACACGACCACAATTAGGTCCAGATTAGATTCCTCGACGTTAGTATTTTTTTAAGGTTCTTCATTAATTCATCTCAGAATTCAGTTTTTATATTTCTACCCAATATTTCCACAATTTAATCACAATCTTGTCTCCACTTAACACGACTTTTGCCAATTACACTCCAGTACCAATTTTGTGAAGATGGTCGGGTCAGGCAATTAGGTTCATTAAATCGGTTACTTCACAAAATTTGATCAAAATATTTTAATGATTATTTTCAGTACATTTAATCTTTTCAATCAATAATATCACTAAAAGCAGTTGGAAATAATCATCAATTTTTGTCTGTTTTAAAGTATTGAAAGAGTTATTAGTTATGAAATTCTGAATATTCGAGAGATTATGTCAAAAGAGTAGTAAGAGTTTTGCCACAAATATTTCTGAAGTAGAGTTAGATGTTTGAGAGCCTCAGAATCACTGACTTTTCCATTCAAACCAATTTTCAGAATCATTTATAGATTTACAGTTTGGAAGTTTCACAAAATTGGCTTAAAAATAGCACTGATTATACAGTAGTATGTGATCGGCTTCAGTGATCTATTCATAAAATTGAATTTTAAAAAGGAGACTTTGTAAACATTAAGTCTATGGGACGGTACAGGGTCAATGTTTTTAGCAATTGGTTCATAAAATTGGTACTGAAGTGTATTTTGTTAATCCGAATATATCGCTATTGTAAGCTAGGGTTAATTCAGTTGTCACCAACTGAGGGGGTTCTACATACTTACCCCCCCCAGACAGAAAACTGGAATTTGGTCACCTCCCTAGCCTAAAGTTTATTTGGCCCACCCTATGGCCTCCCCCTAGTGTCTTGCAACTTGGTGACCCCTGAGCTAATGCCTAGTTCAAACAAATAAAATTTTCCAAATTAGACTTGGAGCATTCAAGTCAACTTATATGCCAAACTAAGATTTTAATCATTAAGAGACCTAGTATACACACTAGCAAATAAAAATTTGAAATAGTTTATCAAAAAACTGAAGAACACAAATTAAATATTGATGACACTAGGTGATAAAGTAGGATATAATGATACTAGTCATTAATATCTTGAATCTGGTTTAAAAATATTTTGAATGAGATTTAAATGGGATTTATAGTTAAATTGAATTGTTTTTAATTGTTTTTATGGAATTAATTGAATTATATTTCTATGAATAGTTACAAAAACAAAGAGGACTTTGCACTCGACGTTCGCCTTATTTTCGATAATTGTGTCACTTTCAACGAAGATGAGTCACCGGTAGGTCAGGCCGGACACCAATTAAGAGCCTTCTTCGAGACTAAATGGAAAGAATTGTTCGGAAGTTGAAAATGGATTTATTGTGTTATCGCTTAATATAATTGTTTTATAGTTGACTTGATTTGTAGGTATTTCCCACTCCATTCCCTTATTGTTTACTTTTTTCTAATGATTGCTCACTTAGTGGGCTTTAATAGTTGTGCCTCATTTGACCCCTCTTTTGACTCCTCTTCCCGACCCTCTGTTTCAGCCGTTCGGTCACCTGAAAGACGAGAGACTGTAATATATTATTAGTATTTAATTTAAAGCATTTAATGAGTATTTTTGTATATTTTCCAAATTGGAATCATTTTATATATTATTGGACCAAATCATGTGTTTATTAGATTTCAATTTTCTTCATATTTATTATAAATTATTATTTATTGACTTTTCATTAAATCATTGATTCCACTAAAAGTTAACTCATTTTATGTTTGATTTCAATCTTAACAATAAAATGAGTGCAAAAAGTGCACAATTTTTTTATGTCTTTTATTAAAGAAAATTAGATTTTTAGTCGAAATTTGGTATTTTTCTGTTTTATTGAAACTAAATATATCTTAAACTCATGTTTAGAATTGTATTAAACTATAATCTTCTAACGAATTTAAACTCTTAATTAATTAATCTAAGAAATGCATTCAGAATTGTTTTGAGTTTATTAATGATTTTTTTTCGAATCTATGAATTGAAATTATTCATAAGAATATATTGATGTTTGGAGAATATTATGATAGTTTATATTGAAAACATTGCAAGTGTTGCTACGGTAACTCAATTGGCAAATAGAAGACAACGCTTACATTTCTGCACTTATGAAGAATTCGATCGTTTTATCACAAAGTGATGAATATCTCTCTTCAGTCCAATTATTAAAGAACTGAATTCTTATCCCAAAGTTTGTGTGAAATAAGAAATGAAATTCAATGATATTCACGGTTTGAATATACAATTGGATGAAACGAAACAAAAGGCTTTTCGTAATAATTCCTTTTATGACGGGATTGTGTTCAGCGATAACCCGATTCGAATCAATTCTTACATTCCTATTAAAATCTCTTCTCCGGCCAACCAATGGTTGGGATCAGTATTTCTTGGGGTCACTTGTCGTGACCCAAAGTACTTTATCGACAACTCACTGCCCAAACATATCATAGGTTTGTGTAATGAAGAGGATTTTTGGATTAAACCAATTCCAAGTCGTTGGGCTGAGTCTAATATAATCATTCACTTGACATATGATGGTCTTATGGAGATCACGGCCAATGATGAGCCCAACTTGACTTTCTTATTCTTTGCGGACTTACCCATCAGTTCCCCACTTTGGCTGATAATTGATTTGTATGGGTCTTCGAATAGCGTTCAATTGGCCACATATAACAGCCCAATGTCCAGTGAAATGCTATTACTTGGACCAGACATGTCTACTGCTTTCAAGTGTGGCGCTGAAGGAGTAGTGCCTTATAATCGAACCAGAATTATACTGATTGGTCCCCACAAGTCTGGAAAATCGAGTCTCAAAAGAGCTTTAATTAGTAATTCGTAAGTGTTTTCCAATATTTTAATCTTTTTATCAATGTTTTAAGCATGGTCAGCCAATGGGATATAGGGTAAACCCCGTGCCTTCGAAAATTTCTGATATACCCCTTTGAGATTTTGAGGGCTGAAAGAACCCTCAGAAAATACCGGAAAGCGTCGCCACTTTTTCAGTAATGGCAGCAAAAAAACCACCATTTTGTTCCTTATTTTAAAAAATTTTGTTTTGAAATGTTAATAATTTCTTAATTAGGGCTTGTTAATGTTTAAAATTACCCTAAAGTCCCACCTATAACCCGCGGGTTATCTAAAGAAAAAAGACAAATTTTAACAGAATTATGACATGC
>JAQIWP010000663.1:0-21804 GCA_034695525.1 Euzetes globulus | reverse complement strand
AAAATAGTGGACCACATAATGATCACTACATTTGGACAAAGTATTCACTTCTCTCAACAACTCTTCTCTTTTCGTTTTATTTTCTAAATAAAATTAAAAATCATTTGTTATTATTTCTGCATTAAATGAAAAATTTATTAAATTAGATATAGTGATTAAAAATAGCAATAAGCTAAATTGAAATAATTTTGACCAAATTTAATTTTCTTTATGGCAAATGCGATCCGAAGAGAATTATTTTGCACTTCATATACAGTTCCATAACCCCCGGCACCCAATTTTTTAATGATTTTAAACAAATCTTTAAAACTATTCACGGTCTGTGTAATGGTTTATGAAAAATGAGATCTGATATATCGTTTCCTTCAAAAAATGAGTTAGCTTAATAAATTCTATTAAATGGGAAAAATGTAAAGAAACTAAGCTTGTACAAATCATATTTATATTTCAAATTTTAATTTTTAAAAAATTATTCTATTAAAGAAATTGATTGTGGAATTAAATAAATTAAACCTGGGTTTGTATTGAGTTTTGAATTAGAGCACACAATCTATTAAGGCTATTATTTATTTTAATTTTGAATTTATTCGGATATTTCATCAAGCTGCCTTTAAGCAAAATATCCATCGAATGTTTAGACAACTTTACTGAATAACTGATTAGATTTACTTATTATTATCCGACACGATTGAAGCTGGGGGTTGACCAAAGGTAGGGGTTTCGATGTTCTGGCGTCGGGTGTTTAATGTCGAAATCGACAATTCCGGGATCGACAACAGGAGTTATCAGTAGTGGTTAGTGTGTGTAGTGACAGTCAGGCTCATACACATAATCAACGATTGCCACGGAGCCATTTGAGAGCCATTTGAAAGGGCATTTTTGCAGTGCAAAAGGCTTGACACAAATTATTCACACATTGCGTATCAAATGATATGAGTAAAAGGTTTAATAAAATTAATTGCATGGCTCAAAAATTATTCAAAAAAACTAACCAGTGGACATTTGCTTATAAGTAAAAGTAACAGTATGTTTGTTTGAATAGTTTTGTGTTTAAAGCTTATCTAGCAAACAACAATAAACTAGCAGATATTTTAAAACCCAATAGAAATCTTTGCAGACTAAGCACATAATAATTAATCAAATTAACTTTTATTCTGAGACAGACACTGAATTAAATACAATTATAAGTTTTAATTTATTTTACACCAAGTCTTGTGGGCGTATTTGACTCACTTTCTCAATACTGAACTTAACCAACAAATTCTTGGGACTACTCTTTTGATTTTCAAAAATCAGACTAACTTTTAGCTAAGAATTTAGGCTAAAAGTTAACAATGAAAATGTGGTTTTGAGCATGGAAAAGTTTTACATATGAATATAAAAATTAGTATGAAAATTAATATTTCAAGTCCTTGTTATCCAGGGGTGAAAGGTCAGTTATATCTATGAGTGTATCATTTAATCCAAGGTGAAACTCCGTTTGTCACTCAATTTGCTGAAATTGCCCAGATACTTTCTTTGAATGAAGGGTTAACTCGCTTAATCATCAAATTAAAAATGGGACTGGATCATTTTTTTTATTTTACCTATTTTTCCAATGAGTTACAAATTTTGGTCTGGTCTCCACTGTTAAGACAGCAACGGTTCTTAAAAGGGGACGCCATGTGTAAAAATGGCCAATGTTTTAAAGTTAGAGAAGTTAAAATTTCAGTATGAACTGCAATTATAATGCATTTTGTACAAACATTAAAACAGAATCGGATCTTCCAACCTAATAAGTTAAGTGAGGAAAGATTTGGATCTAGTCCAACTTTGTAGCCTTTTTTGGTCATGATTTTTAGCCCATTTTATATCAAAAGTATCTAACAGAATTAAGATTTGAATAAATTTATTCACGAGTAGATGTAGAATCCAAATAAATCACACTTCTCAATTTATGATTTAAAAAATCTAAATCAATCTAGGTTATCGACAAAAATTGCTACAAAATTTATTTGAGTTAATATTTGACTAATATTGAAAATTACCACATCGGTAGTGTAGTGATCTAGAGACAATAGATTTTAAGTAATCAGAACATTTAATTCTCAAATACAAATATAAGAATATTCTCTAAATTTATCGATTTATCTTAAATTTTTAATAAATCAATGGTAAACTGTTTATCATTTTTTGACGTAATTAATGTCTAAATCAATTAAAATAATAATTAATTATTTGATTAAATTTCAATTGATTTTATGCTGAGTTGGAAAAAAAGAAACCAAATTAAAATAATGTTTGCTAATTTGTTGCCGTTTATTTTCTTATTTGCAAGTAAGAAAAATTTATTGATCATGATCAATTATTAATTTTTAATCGCTTTTTAAACGTTTCAGTTATAAGCGCAGAAAGGCCGGAATCCGAAAGGCTTCTTCTAGACATTGTTGAAAGTGCAACAAGAACATTTTTACCAATTGGACAGCTAATCGATGAGGATATGTCAGGATTAAAGGCAAAATGCGATAAGTAATTTGAAAACAATTGTCATCATTATTTTACCAATGGGTTGTCAAGTTCCGAGACCTCAGAGGGGAGTATAAGTTGAGAGTATTTTTCCATGGTGGCGGTCGGAAGTACCGCCGAAAAAGATAATTTTGTTCCTCATTCCTGCCAAATTCATTTTAAATTATTATTAATTTAGTTTAAATTGTCTTTAATTCAGTATAAATACATTTTAATCAGCAAAATAACCAAAAATTTCCGACAAAATTGCCAAAATAAGGGAAAATGGCCTTTGCTTCTAGCTATCACTGTTCAGTCCAATAGACATAGCATGAGATTTTTCACATTTATTCAGAAATTTGCAAGAGGTTTTCTTATTATCAGATCTTTCTTAATTGAAGCTTAATAAAAATAATCGTAGAGCGCAAAAGTGTCCAATAGGTGTCTTTTAAAAGAGCATTATTGCAAGCCCAAAAGTCTTAATGCATAAAATATTCACACATAAAATGATATGAATAAGAAATTTTGCATTGTTCAAAAACGTTCTATTCAAGAAAACTAACCAGTTGGCATTTGCTTGAAAGAAAAGTAACAGTTTGTTTGTTTTGAAACGGCTGGGTTTGCCCGGGCCAGTCTACGGAGGCAAAACCCTGGCCAGTTCCGTGTGGTTCTCTCTCTTCGCCTCGCCGACTTCCCTTTCCTTTTCTCACTTTCTCTCTGCTGTTCCAGACTTTCCTTCAGCGGAATCCAACTTCTCGCTGGTTTTCCTCTCTTCCGCCAACACTCTGCGCGATCAGCACCGATATAGAGACTTTGGTCTCCGAATTATGCTCTTCAATGGGTGGCTCGCCAGGCCTACAGTACGTTGCTCTTCAGTGCCGATTTCGGGAGTTATGTTTCAGACTTTATTTCTAAGTCTAGCGCCGATATGCGGAATTGTCTACGCCTGCCTTAATCGCTGCCTAAGTTCCGGTCTTGTGAGTTGTCCTGCCGTTCCTCATTTATGTCTCTGGCCGGTATGGAGACTTGTAATGCCATCCGCCGATATGGAAACTTAAGGGTAGCGGCCTGACACGAACACAATTTTAAATGTGGTCAAAAACCAAAGTCTTTGAGAACTGCCCACCGATGTCTTCTTTAGAAAGCGGAGGTCGAGACGAGTATTTTGCACCTAGTGCACGCGTCGTAGGACGTCTGGTTCTCGAGATATCGACGTCTTCGGTGTCTTCAGATGTCCAAAATGTCAACTCTTCCGGATCCGGTCGCAGATGGTTTCGTTAGACAGTGGATGTCGTGCTGCGTCTTCTGATACTCGAGCGGGTCCTGCATAGAAATCCTATTTCTGGACGTCTTCAATCGGCTCTTAGAAGAAGTTTTCGCAAACACTTGTATTAATTAAACTAAAGATAATTTGACCGCAACTCTGGTCATTACATTTGTAGACTCACTTTATATTAATGAATCAATTATAAATAAACTCTTAAATACTTATTAAATGTATTTTAATTAAAAATTTAGAAATTGAATACAAAAAGTGTTGTGTTGTCGTCGGCGGCCATCAGAGAACTCCCCTCAGAAAACACGTGTCGTTAGTTCCTTTCAATTTCCCATAGAGGGCGTCACTGATTTCTGAGTTCCGACTCTCGCCGATTTGGAGAGAATCCCTTCGCCGATTTGGAGACTTACGTTAGTTACTAATAACAATATTTCAAAACATAAGTCTAAATACAAGTAATAGAAAATAATAGTAATTATAACGAATATAATGATATCGATTAGTCTTTACATTTGAGACATAATAACTGTAGAAATAGTGCTAACAAAGCACTCAATAATAATAAAGTGTTTTAAAACATATAAGTCTATGGCGGTTATTGCGAGTTATACTATTGATTAAGAAATTCCGATTTGGAGAGAATTGAGCGATTACGGCCTTCGCCGATTTGGAAATTTATAATTATTTCTTTCCCAAATGCTAAGAGAACAAAGTGAATACGGCCTCTGCCGATTTAGAGAGAATTGAGTAGTTTTTGCTTCTGCCGATATGGCAATGTTTTCGCGGTTTTCCCCCGATAAAACTATGGCAACTAAATGTAATTAAAGTAATTGAAGAATTATTAACTAAACATATTTTATATTCAGTCTGTTTAGAGAAATTTGGTGGTAGGGCAAAATACCCGTTTCAGTTTAAATAGTTTAGGGTTTGATGCTTATCTAGTAAACAAAAATAAATTAGTCAAGATATTTTCAACCCCAATAGAAAGCTTTGCGCTCTGTGGAAATTAAGATTGATTTTTTTTTGTCAAAAATATACTATAAAAATGTGTTTTTCTTCTGTTATTTTGAAATAAACTTCTTATATTTACTCTGGTTTTTATCTGAAACATTATCAATATATCATTTTATTCTAATATTATCACGTATCTTGCACACCTCTTTATCTACCTCGTAAATTTTATCAGCTCCTCCCCAGTATGGAGATAGAATGTATGTTTTCCCCCTACATTTACGAAGTATGTAATATATAGTTTTGTAGCTTTACCATCCGCCAGTTTTAATTTGTAAATGTAGTGTGGATTAGGTTTAGGCAAATCCATGTTCATAACAACATTATATACTATATTTTTTAGTTACATTAGTGAACATTTATTTGGAAAATAACAAAAACATTTGCACATTTTCTTCCCTAAATAAATTTATATAAATTACATGATATCATAAACCGTATAACCTCACATAGTGCAGCATGCCGGTATAAATTGAAATTGTGGTTGAAGCGGGTATAAGGGAGAAAAAATTAAGTAAATTCAAAATACAAATTTTATACAGAAAAACAAACTAATTGCAAATTGAAGCAGATGGATTCCAAGAAATACTGACTCGAGGATTATCTTACCTGCTTATTTGAATTAAAGTAAGTTTGACTTTATATCTATTCAGGGCGCTGCAAAAATTTTATTCATTACTTATAAACATTAAAGTTATCTGAAATCCATTGATATCTTTGAGAACAATGACGAAGAATTCGACGATTCATAAGAACTTAAATTATTTTATAGGTTTTTATGCTGTGCTCAGTTAAATGAAAGAACTAATAAAATTACCCTTTAATTGAATAAAAAAAATCTTTCACTTTTGAAACAGCCGGCTCTGCCGTGGGCTAGTCTAGAACAGAAACCAAGCAGCCTTCTTCCACTGCAACAATGGCTGTTTTCTTCCTTCCCTCACTTGCAGTAGTTCGCGCAAAGCGTACTGGGTATGATCAGTCGAGACCAAGTTAGAAGAGAAAGCCAGAACCAGTGTCTTGTCTTCGATCTTTTCGCCTCTCTTTCGATTGCGTGCCTCTGTCCGTCCAACTACTCGATGGGCTGCTGCGACAACCCTCGCGAACAGTGCTGTTGACTTGTATGAAATTTCGGATGTAGCCGGAATGGAGTAGTTTGCGAATAACTCTTAAACAGGATGTCCAATTGAGCTGCGGATTCCACTGGCCTGATTCCCAAAGGCTCGGATACAAGATATGTTTATGTTGTTTTCGTGTGCCGATTTGACGTTGAAAGTTATGTTTTGCACGAAAGTTTCCAAACTGGAAAACGGACTTCAAGGAAAATTCTACAAAGTGGGGGTCCGAATTCGTCAAGTGATTTTTCAAAGTTTATTCGAGTTGTCGGCCAACTCGCCTATGGCCCTGTTTGCCGTTCGTACTCGGCACGTTTGCAGACTTCACTCGTACTATGCATGATCCTGTCAAGGTCTGAAGCTTTTCGGAACACTGGCTCTCTCAAAACAGTAGTATTACTCGATAACTTGAATGTCGTCCTCGATATGACTGAGTATTAGTATACGCTGAAGTTCGTCGTAAACACAGCGTCTTCGGTAGATTTTATTTCTCAGCAGAGGTCTACGTAAGCGGCAATTATTACGGCAGCCTTTAAAAAGCTGCTAGCGCCTATGGTTGTGTGTTTAGGCCAATTTGGTTGTGATGTGCACTAAAGTGAGTCTTGGGAACACTTCCTTAGTTGGCTCGCTCTATGTGGCAAAGGGAGGCTTACTCGGCCCTCTATGATTATCGATAATTAGCGCCAAAAGCAGCGCTGTGCGTCGCCCTGAATGCTCACTTGGCACTCAATTCTCGAGTATTATGGCTTTGCAAAACCGGTAGAGCCGTACGTCGTTCTCGCTGCCAAAACTGCTCCAAGCCAATGGTATGTGAGGCAATGGCCGCTAAGACCTGACCCGGACTAATGATAGCCGATTTGGTATTTCACCAATCAGAAGTCTTGAGGTAGCCCCGTGAGCTTTAATGGCAGATAAACCTAGGGTAGCTGATCGTTGGATCAAATCATTGCCGAGCACTCATCACTCGATTAAATATGAATTTTAGTTAAAGTGAAAGATAATAAAAGCAAAACTTGTTTACCGCCATTACTCGATTTCGTACCTCACCCGGCATTCATTATGAAGCGCAAGATCTGCCTTCACCATTAAATATTTAATCAAATTTCTAATAAGTTCTCTTATGTTTTCCTGCAGGGATAAGATGTGCAACCCCTTCCTGTATATATAAAAGATGAGGCAACTCTATAAAAAACGGGGCAAACTTAGAAAAGACGGGGCAGTGAGTTTAAACTCTGCCCGTAATATGTGCACGTCATGCCCCACCTTGTCCCCTTTTAAATATGCGGCAAATGTCTTCAAACTATATCCCAAGATGGGCACTTTACCCAATAGACTTTAATATCTTCTGCATATAATTCTAATCGATTGCACCTCTTTGTTCTACAAGATGTGCATTACTCCAAATCTCTCTATAGAGGATGGGACACATGCCCCATGTTTCCCCCCGTTATTCTATTACCCATATTATCATTATTAATCCTTAATGTATTATATTTTCTATTCCAAAGATGGGCACAATGTTAATGCCGTTTATTTTGTTGAATATTTATGTTATATGTAATGTGCAAATGTTATTGTTAAAAAGGGGCATTGGCCTCATAAATTTCAATGTATTTTAAAGTTGCGGCACATACCCCATGTTTTCAAGATAAATGACGTAATTTATTGTTGGAAATAATTTATGGAAGACCCACAAAAGATGTGGACGGCCGTTGCACATCTTTTTGTTAAAAATGACGTTATTTATTGTCAGACATAATTTATGTAAGACCCACAAAAACACGCCAGACGGCCATTGCTGTCGTTTTGGGAAAGTGGGTGTCAGTCGTATTTTGGCCGTCGAACAGACGACACGTTTTCTATTAGTCTTCTGTTTGTAATTGTTTTTGTCTTAAATTCTTAATAAATAATTGTTTTTCAAAAGGTTTTTCAATTATTTCATTTATATAAAAAAAAGTCTTCAAGTGATGTGACCAGAAGTCGGCCGAAAAAGTGGCCATTAATTAAAATAATTGTGATTTTCTGAACAACATTTTTCAACTTTGGTTTTTTGGCATTTTCCAACCCCCCACGGGTCTGAGACTTTCTATCTACACTTCAGAGGACCTCCATCAAATAGCCAAGTGGTCAGTGATCATTTTCGGGAACTTTTATTTTTCGGTTTTTTGCCGCTAATTCCAAAAGATGTGCAAAGTGCCCCATCTTTCATACTGAACACAACAAGATGTGCAAACCGACTAAGAAGATGTGCAAACCTTTCCAAAGGATGTGCAACCATCAAGAAAAGATGGGCAAACCGGTGGCTTGAGGTCGACATCCCGCAGAAGAGTAAGTAGTTCAAAACCTATAATTTAAGATCGGCAAAGTTGTGCGCACATATTTATTAATCGGCACCGTAGTGTGCACATGTTTTAGAGTAAGCTCTGCTGAGAGCACATGTTATTGAACTGCACCGCTGTGTGCCTGCATATATTTGATCGGCACTGTTGAGTGCACATTTTTGATCGGCATCGCTGTGTGCCTGCATACATTTGAAACAAGCACTTTTGAGTGCACATAATATTGAATAGCTTTGCTGAGTGCCCATATTTCAAGAATAGCGTTGTTGTGCACACACTTAAAAGATCGGCATTGCGCTGCGCCTTAGATTAGAGATCGGCAACGCATTGCGCGAGTGTCCAGAAGACGTGCTCCATTATTGTCGGAACCAGATGTAAAACCCTCCTTAAAAAAGAGCAACTGCCCCATATTTATTGCCTCTAGCCGTAAAACCTATCCCTAAAAGAAGTGCACCAACCTCATAATTATTGCCTTCCCCCGTCAAACTCAGATGTGCCAATGATGGGCAAGTGATGGGGCAGAAGATGCGGCAAAAGATGCGGCAAAACATGTGCAAAATATGCGGCAAACATGAGTAAAAGATGTGCATCCATAGAATAAGATCAGAAAGGCTATAGAAAACAATAGAAGACTATAGAAAAGCAAAGAGAAGACAGAATACGTGTCGCAAACCGAACTGTGCTTTAGCACCGACTCAGTGTCAGACACCGCAGCCTCCTCGAGGCAGGATCCGACGCTTCAATTATAAACCATGTCTTTTCTACTATAAAGTACTTCTCTTATTTTTGGAGGGCAGCCGAGTTGGCTGTCATGTTGGGGTGAAGAACTGGCAACGATCCAGTTGTCTACCATCTAGGCTGTCAAGACGTTCGTCCTTCAAGGCTCTATCAAAAGGAAAAGCTATTCAAGCTCAGTTAAAAAAGGAAAGCCATTTACAATCTTTCAAAACTAGTGTCGACTCTAAAATTAGCTTTTTGCTAACTAGTCAAAGGGCGCGCTTCACTTTAAAGAGACCAAAAAACTCTTTTTAAGAAAATGATCAATTTCCGTTATACCGGCATGCTGCACTATGTGAGGTAATATGGTAGCCGGATTGGTCCAAAGTCTTGACAATTTTTCATATTACCCAGCATATTAAACTTTTTTAATTTCATTTTCTTTAGAACGGACACAAAATTAATATTAAAATATACGACCATGATAGATCGATACCTCAAAGGCCTTATGGTCAAAGTTAGTAAATATATATTGGATAATATGAAAACAGAAAACTCGATTCCCTGTCAACTGTTGAAGAATGGAGAATCCGAAAAAGTACTGAAAATGGTCAAACAAGTTAACCAGCGCGTTAATGAAACAGATAAACTTCAATTTTCACTATTTACAGCACTTCATGAGACTAACAAGAAGGGTACTAAGACAAGTATATCCGAGATATTATGGTGAGTATTAACCATTTCATTAATATAATTCAGGCTTCTTTGACTTTTTGTAAGTTAAAGGATGTTTTTGTCGAATTTGCACAGAATATGAGTTTAGAGTGGGTTCAGGAAAGGGGTTGTTTCAGCCATTTCAAGACAAAGTAATAATTATAAACAATCATAATTTGAAAACTGAAACTAAAAAGTAAAAAATAAAATATTTATCTTTACATTTTTCACCAAATTTGTAGATCAATAACTTTGATATCGCAAATCTTTTCGGTTGTCAACTGCAACCTTCATCGAGCATTTGGACATTAGGAAGTCTTTCTTTCAGACCATACTTACAGCATATTGGAAAGAGGGCAATTTGAGATGTGAAATATTAAAGATTATTGTCAGTTTAAAGTTCTTTAATTTGTTTATATTATGAGACATATTTCTGTTGGGATAGCTGTGTCTGGTGAAATATTTCTCTATTATTTCTATTATATCTGTATTGCTCATCTCAAATTGCCATTTTCTGAATCTGCTGTATGGTCTGATAGCATGTCCAAGTTCAAGTGCTCGATTAAGTTCGCAATTGTCAACCGAAAACGTTGGCGATATCAAAGTTATTGACCAACTAATTTGGTAACAAAATTAGACGTCTTATAATTTTTTTAAATGTGCTCTCACCAGTACCAAAACATCAATTCATGAAACTAAAATATTTTCCTAAATATTTTAGTTATGTCAAACAATTCTATGCTAAATATTTGGCAATTTATCCAGATGATGGTACTAAAGATTTCATTGAAAAATCAATTGGACTTTTTCTTGAATGTATTATTGTACCAATTGAAAGTGAAATAGGAAAAGTTGCCGATAATTGTCAACTGCCTCCGGCGACGTCCAATCCTTCTGAATTTACGACGGTCATTTTTGCAATCGTTAACGCTATTACTATAGCTCAAGACAATTGAAATTTATCCTTGTACCTGTTCTTAATTGTCATCTCTACTTTTATCTTTTCTTCAACTAAAATATTTAAAAAAATATCTAAATAGCTTACTTGATTTTGTA
The DNA here is from genome assembly GCA_034695525.1 of Euzetes globulus. NCBI lineage: Eukaryota > Metazoa > Arthropoda > Arachnida > Sarcoptiformes > Euzetidae > Euzetes > Euzetes globulus. The sequence continues at coordinate 11,095 of JAQIWP010000663.1, read as the reverse complement.
GATTAGAATATATTTGTTATATTAAGCCTACAAAAAATTCTTAAAAATAAATTCATTAATTTGAACTTGTTAGATATTGAAGTCTTGACTAAATTGGGCAAATTTTAAAATATTTAGTAAATAAAAATCTAATCATAAAAACATTTGTCTGTCAATTATCAGGTTTAAAATTCGTTTAAGGTCTTAGAAAGAAATGATTGGTAAATGTTTGAAAAACTGATTGATAATAAGATATTGTAATAATAATTATTATATGAAAGAAAAACATCGAAACAAGTTTCAAATTAAAAATTCTTTAACCAATATATTAAATTTTGTATTTAAATTTAATTTCTAATCCGAGTGAAAGGGAGAAACTTTGTTAAGAAAACTAGTGATTTACTTGAATTCGTTTAGAAAGAAAGCTCATAAGATGATAAGATGTGGACATTAAAAGAAAGACAAAACATGCCTAGCAGATTTGATCACTCTTATTCTTTATGGCCAACAAAAAATAAATTTGAAACTGTATCACACCTTCAGAAAGAAGGCTACAAACAAAAACACTCTCTAATATATAATAAGTGTCAAAAAGCGCCAAAATATTCTTAATGTCAAGAGAGTAGGGCTAAAACCAAGTGCCAAACAATTGACCGAAAATCCTTTAAAAATGTTTATTAATAAAGGAACTTACGTTAAGATAGACATGGAGGTTAATTATGGAGTCCAGTATTACCACTATTTGGACAAAAAATAATTTCCTAGTTGATATTAGACCAAATTGTTTTTTGTAAATTTTGAAAATCCTAGTAAAATCTAAGTCAATACGTCGTTGAATGCTTTGCACAAGCTTTGACTGATTGTCTTGAATATACATTCAAATAAATAATAGACCAGGGTCCAAACACACCACTTTTATATTAATATGTATAAAATTTATACTTATGATTACCCTATTAAAAAAATATTTTCTTTATTTCTAATACTTTTATAATTATACAATATTTCACCCAATGCATCAATTTCAATTACACATATTTATTTATCAGAATTCCTATAACAAACAAATGTCTACTAAATAATCTTTAAATGAATATATAATTTTTGCTTATAACCCCAAACAAAACCCAAAGAGCGCGTGAAAAGTTTACTGCAATTTAATGTTTGAATTCGTTACTATGTGCAATTGAGACAGTTGGAATGAGTTTGTGGTCAAATAGTGGGCGATTTAAACCATTGTTTTTGTCGAAAATTGATTCCAATGAGAGTTGATTTATATTTACATTGACAAAGATTAAGGATAGGGTTGAAAGAAAACCCTGATTGACCCAATACAATCCTTAATTTTTAAAAATTTATTGGAAAAGTTGTGATAATTGATGACTAAACTTATGCCAAAACCAGTTCTAAGGCTAATTCACTAGACTTCGTAGTGCTTAACATCAGAAATTTGACGGCTGGATGTCAGTTGACGTTTCATTGGGAAAATTATTCCTATCCCAGAGCATTAAACAATAGGTGCCAAACGGTTAGGGACTTAGAATTGGAAACTACGAAATGGACTGATGAAAACCATAATATCTTTCTATTTCTAGAGGAAATTGGTCCAAAGGTATCTTGGTTAAAATTCGGAAAGTGCCGAAAAATATAATTAAAAACATAACTGAGTGTTTTGCACCAACTTTGACTAGTAGCTTTTGAAAGACACTCGAATTAATAAAGGACCAGGATTCTTAAGCACTTTTTTTACTTAATATCTGTAAAATATAGTTTCTTAATTAACCCTTTAAAATGTTTTTAAATTTTTCAAACCCTTTCGGAATTATTTAAAAGTTTACCCATTACACCTATAAAATTTGCATCTGCAGAAGTGTTGTGGAATATATATAAATTTTACTCAATAAAAATATTTTAACCAAAACACTAATAATTTGTTTTCAAAAACAGCTATAATTTTATATTTATTATAAAATTATTATCACTCAAAAAGCTAAATATATTTATTTGAAAATAAAATTTGTTTTATGCTTATAAGCAGGCGTTTAGGAGAAAAAAATTTCATGAATACTCACTTTCACATTTTAATCCTCTTTAGTTTTATTACCTGGTTATATATTTTTAAATGGGGCACTTTTCAGTTATAAAGTGTATATTTCTCAGTTTTGTTATCCTTTCTATTACTTGCTTATAACCATAAAACAACTTTTATATAAAATTAATCCTTAAAATTTTATGAATAAAAGATAAAAAAAGATTGAATCGAAGATAAATTCTAAGAAATTATTTGAAGTAATTGGAAACAAATCATAGCAATAAAAACCAATTTTAGGTCCTGACAGCCGATCTATGAATCTCATTATTTTTAGTCTTTTTTCACGCGGAATCTTTTTTTTATGAGCCATTTGTATATTTAAAGCAGATAGGGGTCTATGGGCTGACTTAATAATGGATGCACATAATATCATTAATAATATTATGCAGCTTATTAAAGCAAAAGCAGTGATAGAGCTAATAATTTGCATTATATGTATAGTGTTGGGTGAATATGTTATATTGGTGAGAGGTGCAAGACCAAATCGAGATATTTTTATTACAAAAAAGATTTGATATTTTAGGTCTTCGTTTAGAAGTTTAGCTTCATTTTCCAAAATGATATGTGATTTAAATGCTAATATGAATCGACCAAAATACCTATTTTTCAGACATTGTCTAATATCCATATCAATTTGGTCGAAATGGTATTTTAGACTTAATGAACAAGATATCCATAATGTAACATTAATGAATAAAGCTGATGTGAATTGCCAAACCACCATGACTGTAATTATTATTATTATTATTAATGCTATAAATTAAAAATTTCAAAAAATGTTTTAATAAAATTTATTTGTCATAGAATAGAATATATCATCTGAAATCTTATGAAGGGATGTGCAAAGTCCGTGATAGAAGATATAATTGGAGATAATGACTCATTTTCAAAATATAAGTGGATAGAAAGGTCTATTTCAAGAAGAAAATTGGCCTTTTTGTTCATAAATACGCTTATTTCCTGTAATGTTTTAGTTAAATTTCTTAAATTAAGGTACAAAATAGCCGCCTTTGTGGCAAAAAATGGCAATAATTAAAGTGGTCAGCTTATTTAGGCTTTTTGGATAATTTTTAAACCTAAGATGGATAATTCACCAAATCTCGGAACTTGGTGATATTACAGCAAATCACCTTTGCACAAGCCTGTTCATATGTGATGTTCAAGAAAAACTTACACACTATATTGAAATTCAGCATAGGATCAAAATATCCAAATATCATTGGAATAATTAATAGAAGGCATATGAAAGTAAAAAGTGGAATAAAACCATAATAAGAAATTTTCGTCATTAAATTGAAATATCTGTAAAATTTATATTCAAGTCGTTTGTTTAGTTTGTACCCTAAGCAATTGTGTTTGATCTTAAATAAATATTTTAACTGATACAATCGACCTTTCGAATTAAAAAAAAGATATAACATTGATTCAATATGTTCCATTAAAAGCAAAACTGCTGCCGTAAGATTGAACATGACACTATTACCGTAATAGTGAAATACATCGCAGGTCAAGTCTCGTATATATGGCGTGGGATAAAATACCCTTATAAAAAAGATGAAAATTTCAATCTCACAAGACAACCGCAAAAGCGAATTTATTAATATTCGAAGCTTTTTGTTCTTGTGATCAATAATTCCATTTTCATCCAAATTGGATGATAATAAATAAAACGTCTTTGATAATAATATTTCATACATACGAAACAATTTAATTTGTTCATCACGATTAATTTCAGGTCTTCTCTTAAAGAGTTTATCTTTTGATTTCGAAAATTTGACTCTTTTTCTTCTAAAATATCTTGACAATTTTGAAATGATCATAAAATAGAAGCTCTTAACCAAATTCCAAACCATTAGAAATTCTTCTGTAAATATTTAAAACATTTTAAAATTAAATTTTTTAATTTTAAATTGATAATGCAAGAGAACATTTCCATATAGAATAAAATAAAAATTTCAAATTATTTAAGTATTTCATTTAATTTTGAACACTTAAAATGACTTTTCCTTAAAGATTCAAATATTTCTAGGGATTCTTCCCTACCTTCTTCAGTAAAACAAGAATTCAAAATGATGTCTATTTACATGACCTTTGCGATAGGCAGTGGTGAGAAGGAATATGATAGTCAGCAATAAATTGTTGCTAATCGTTGAAAAGATCCAAGTGTTTGATATAATCAAATTAATGCAAACATTAAAATATATCTTATCCGTATACTATTTTTCTTGTTTTGCTTAAAGAAATTACCGAGTAAACCTTGAATAGTTAATTTTTTAGATTAAATTAAAAAAACCCATAAATATCAATTTGATCTATTAAAAATGTCAAAATCTACAATCATATGCAATAAATACTTTCTCAATTACCCCTTGGCAGCTAGTATTCCGAGATATTATAACTACATTTTAATTTATCAGTCAAGGTGATTTTTTAATTTCATGATTATTAGCTATTAATAACTGTTTGAAGTTGATTGAAACTTCAGATAATTTATATTTGAAAATAAAATTAATATGCAAGTATAATATAACTTTTTCAAGTGCTTTAATTCATTTAATATGATCATTATATGTGCCATTTATTTGCAAGTATAATATTTTTTTAGCATTTTATAGCATTTATTGCTTTAAATAAATCTGTGAAGTATTAATTTTTTTACATTTTGGAAATATTTATATTAAACAACTTAAAGCATTTAATTTAATGAATAATTGAATAATGATCTAAAGTACATTAGTGCTATTTAAATGTAAAAATTTAAGATGTTCTTGGTATTTGATTGTTTATATAAAATAACGAATTGCATTAGAAAAATATAAGATATGGGTGCATATTATTTAGAATAATAAATTTGAACTTTTCATGCAATATAAAAATTATAACCGATAGACAATAATTATGGAATTATTAACTTATGTGAAAGAAAAATATGTTTTTGACTTCAATAAATTAAAATTTTGGTATGATTTGAATATTCCAAAATTAATTGTAAACAGAATTCAACAATGAAGCCTAACGTATTTGGTTTCCCTAGTCAATGAATTTTGAGGCTTGGTGTAATCAGCTGGTAAATGTTTAAGAGAATTTAGAAAATTCAAACCCACGGCTCCTATTGAGCCGACCATATTTCGAACAAATTTAAGGATGTTTGGGTTATATTAAGCTTTTATTCAATGACTTAACTAATGTATTGAATAATTAGCAGATAAATAGAAATTAATGAGATTCCAGAAATAGTCATTAATAAATAACTTGAAACAGGCCGTTTGCCCTACTGCCTAAACCGCACTGTTTCGAGCCGAGACGCACTTACAGCAGGATAAGGGCAGCCAGAATCGACTCCAGACATGGAAAACAACAGAAGGAAAGCTACACCGGAGCCGCCAGTGCCGGTACAGCTCTAAATTAATAGACGTAATTTATAGTCAAAAAAGGCAAGTCATCATTAATGGATTGTGGGCGTCAAGAGAAGTCGATCGATGGCTGTCTGACAACAAACAGACAATTATTTTTTTAGTTATTTAATTTATTTAATAAAATCAATTAAATCAATTAATCAGTGACTGTACATATTTATTTATTGAAGGCAACGATCTGTTGAAGACATCTGACCAGTTTGGAAGCGCTGCTATTAGCCGTTTGGTTTATATTTACAATTTAATTTCCAAACTTTTGACTTTTGATCGCCGATCTGACCACTTTTCCGACGGCCAGGACATATTTTTCATCAGATGTTAAGCTTAATTTAGACAGATGAACAGTTTGCGTCCAAGAAAGGTGGAATCGGTGGCTATCAGCCCGGGTCAGTCTGGTTTCCCATACTTTATCGTTAGCGGCATTTTGGGTAAAAACAGCCAAATCCGGAAGACAGTCTAAAAGCGCAGCGCTTTTGACGGACCGCATTGCGCGCACTTTATCTATTAGATTTCTGGCTGTTTTAGGCGAATACCAGTACAGTAGACATAGAAACCTGCACAGATTTTGCATTCAACCAAAACCGCTGTAAGCCATAGATCTGCACACAAGTCTGGCACACATCCGAAAGTCGTTGATGTAAAGGCGCAGACATACAGATAGTGCTGATAGCGCATATAGCAAACCAGAGTAGGCAGTTATTTGACAGCCGCTTCCAGCCAACTATCAATTAGCAACCCTTAAGTAGTGCGCTCAACTCGCACACAACCAAAGCCACTGACAGTTAGTTAAAAGTGTGCAACACTAGCACTCAGCCACAAGCGTTGACATAAAGGCGCAAACACTTGTGCAAAGCGTACAGCGCATTCAACGAATTAAACTGCGCTGACACAAGCCAACCTATTGAGGCAAACGATTGCTTTAGCGGACGTTAAAGCCCAGCAGCCATCGGACACATCCAAAGCCGGCAACGTACAGCCAAGGAACCGCACTGAGCGAACTCTACAAACCGAGTGTCGCTATGCCACTACTGTAAGCATACAGATACTGCAGTGCATTATTGTAATAGACTGACAGCCACTACAGCCAACTATTCTGGCATACATTTAAAGCCCAATCCATATAAGACTGTCAACAATAGGACTGAACAGACATAACGGGACGCATTCCGCCATCCAATTACTGAAGACATTTAAGTTATTCTCAGTTTATTGGCTAACTAAAGCCCCGATTGGAGCCAAACATTTTATACATTAAATAGTAGCAAAAGCCACACCTGAAGAGAAGGCTTCAATACTCCGAATCCTGAAACCCTTTAGAAGTCGGGAGGTCAAAAGTCACTGAAGACCATAACTTTTGGTGGTTTGAAATTTGATTCGGATCCGTCTCAGCGAATAAAGGCCACTACTGAAATCCGTTTATCGAAATCCGATTTTAAATATCGACCTTTTGGAAAAAACTGTTTTACAACCAAAAGCGGAAAACAGAACTTTCACACATAGAGTTCCCGGGAACTGGAGATTAAGGCCAGTGTAGACCGCCTATAGCTAAGAGGTTCAGAAAAGAAGTTGTTCCCAACAATTCCCAGACTAGTATTACCCGACACCGCAGACAATAATGAGAACCGATCGCTAGGGTTATCGCAGCAGCCCGTCGTACAGTTTCGCGTAAAGGGCTTGTAGTCGTAGGACCGGCACCAGATTGAACGCAGCGTATAGGTCCGGGCACCGATTGTAGAGACTCTCGTAACGCGGACTCGATAGATCACCCGAACGTACGCTACTTGCGCGCTGCGCTGGAATCGGTCAGAAACGAACCTCTGCCGGTTCAGCAAAGCGGCTGGTGGTAAAGAGGCAGGCTGGTGACTGTCCTAGACTGGCCCAGGGCAGGCCCGGCTGTTTCAAACTTAGTCAATATACAGAATAGAATACTCCAGAACAGACCAAATGTTAGGAATTGATTTAAATTAAATTTCTGAAATGAGAATAGCAAGGCCATGGAAAAATCTAAACTTGTTAAGACTTTATTTAGCCAAAAATTTAGTAAATTTAAATAAGTTTATTTTCATTCGGAATATTTGGTCTTTTCCTGATTTTATCAAAATCTCAAAGTTCTTTCTGTTTCAGCACAAAAAGGCTAACAAATTGTATTGAAAGGACAGTTCATAACAAGTGATTTCTATTGCATTGCATTTAACATTAATTGAGTTCATGTACACAAAGTCTCCCAGCATAAACGTCAGGTTGATTGAATAATTTAATGCTTTTTAAAGGGTTTTAATACATAAAATATTCGATTAAAATGGATTTATATGAGAAACAATTGTAAATCAAATTTGATTTTGAATGAATTCAGTTTCGAGAGTAAGTTTAAGTTTTCTTTACGGATATTTTAAATAATTTTTTCACAATTTAATTATATTATGTTATTTAACATTAATACACAAAAATTTAACTTTGGCTAACATGCACAAGGAATTATAACTACCTTTAAAAAACCTATTTACTTGAGAAAAATTATTTCTTGTTGTTTGGTAACTCTATTGCCAACAGTTATGAAAGAGAGAAACTATTGTTTGCAAAATCCATATTAACAGAAATGTATTGAAATACAAAAAATTGAATAGTTTTCTCCTCTGTCTAAAGCCCTCAAAAAAGTAGAGAAACCCGAATCTATAATTAATTTTTAATTACCTTAAAGAGTAAATACAGGATTTGAGCAAGTTTAATATCTATGAGCCACTTTCTGACTCACTTGTTATAAAAGTAATGTTGAAAGTAAATCTAATTTGCATCTTGCGTTTTTAAGGCATATCAATTATTTTTTGAAAAGTCTACACGAAATATCAAATGTCTTGATATTCAGAATAAATGACAGAAATTACTATTCATTATGAATATAATTATTCTATTTATTAGAATAATTATATTAATAATGAATATAATTATTCTAATTTTTAAAAATATAAAGAAGGATAATTTTCCTGGCTCTTAAGTTATTTTAATCGGAACTCATTTTATAATTTCGAAAGTCAGCCTTTATAATCTATAACATCTTTTAAAATTGATATAATGAAATCTTATGATTACTCTTGGTTTTTTTAATATTTTATAAATTTTTAATTAAAAAACTAAACATATATATAATATTGAAATATTCTCTGAATTCGTATTTAAAACAAGTAAATCATTCAAACAAGGGTTTGCATCACACCTCATCCCCACTACATTTACAACTTTAAACTGAACAATTTCTATTACATTCTCAACTGAATTAGCCAATAAATAGTCTTATTTCTCTTTCATAGACATAGCATCAGCCTTCCTTATAAACCTAATGTGGTTAATCGCAAAGTTATTTCTTCCACCTCTCATAGACATAACATATGATTTTCCCCATAGATTAAGTATAGCATTTCCCCGATAGACGTAACAGAATTTCTCCTCATAGACTTAACATAGGATTTCTTCACATAGACATAGCATAGGATTTCCACATAGACTTATTATAGTATTTCTCTTCAAAGATTTAACATCAGATTTACCCTATATATTTAATATAGGATTTCTCCCCATAGACTGAACATCACTAGCGATGTGGGACTTGGATGTAAGCGGGTGGGTGGCCAAACAATCAAACTATATACTACATACTTCGTAAATGTAGTGAAAAGGTTTAAAATAAGATGTTTAAAAAGTGAACGATAAACTGATAAAAAATTGCTCAAATCGAATATTTATTCTTTGAGTTAGATAAAAATAATAATCAATACGTGTTTCAGATTCTAATTTCTTAAAATGTCAAGAAAATTATCCGTCTTTCTATTAAGACATAGTCCCATGTTAAGTCTATGGGGTGAATTCCATGTTAATTCTATGGGGAGAAATCCTATGCTAAGCTATGGGGAAAATTCCTATGCTAAGTCTATGGGGAAACTTCCTATGCTAAGTCTATAGAAAAAATTCCTATGCTAAGTGTATGGAGAAAATTCCTATGCTAAGCTATGGAAAAAATTCCTATGCTAAGTCTATGGAAAAAATTCCTATGCTAAGTGTATGGGAAAAATTCCTATGCTAAACTATGGGGAAAATTTCTATGCTAGGTCTATGGGGAAAATTCCTATCCTAAGCTATGGGGAAACTTCCTATGCTAAGTCTATGGAAAAAATTCCTATGCTAAGTGTATGGGAAAAATTCCTATGCTAAGCTATGGGGAAAATTCTAATGCTAGGTCTATGGGAAAAATTCCTATGCTAAGTGTATGGGAAAAATTCCTATGCTAAGCTATGGGGAAAATTCCAATGCTAGGTCTATGGGGATAATTCCTATGCTAAGCTATGGGGAAACTTCCTATGCTAAGTCTATGGAAAAAATTCCTATGCTAAGTGTATGGGGAAAATTCCTATGCTAAGCTATGGGGAAAATTCCTATGCCAAGTGTATGGGGAAAATTCCTATGCTGAGTCTATGGAAAAAATTCCTATGCTAAGTGAATGGGAAAAATTCATATGCTAAGCTATGAAGAAAATTCCAATGCTAAGTATATGAGGAAAATTCCTATGCTAAGTCTATGGAAAAAATTCCTATGCTAAGTGTATGGGGAAAATTCCTTTGCTAAGCTATGGAAAAATTCCAATGCTAGGTCTATGGGGAAAATTCCTATGCTAAGCTATGGGGAAAATTCCTATGCTAAGTCTAAGGAGAAAATTCCTATGCTAAGTCTATGGAGAAAATTCCTATGCTAAGTCTAAGGGGAAAATTCCTATGCTAAGTTTAAGGGGAAAATTCCTATGCTAAGTCTATGGGGAAAATTCCTATGCTAAGTCTAAGTGGAAAATTCCTATGCTAAGTCTAAGGGGAAAATTCATATGCTTAGTCTAAAAAAAAATTCCTATGCTAAGTCTAAGGGGAAAATTCTCATGCTAAGTGTCTGGGGAAAATTCCTATGCTAAGTCTATGGGGAATAATCCTATGCTAAGTCTAAGGGGAAAATTCTCATGCTAAGTGTCTGGAAAAAATTCCTATGCTAAGTCTATGGAAAACAAGGGTTTGCCTCAAACCTAATCCCCACTACATTTACACCTTTTATTTAACCTAGACTAAAAATTGAATTTCTTCTCATAAACATTGAATGGGAATTCCCCCATAGCTTAGTTTTAAATTTCCTCCCCATAGACTTAGTATTGGATTTTCTCCCATAGACAGCATAGGAATTCTCCCATAGACTTAGCATAGGATTTTCATCCCATACACTTAGCATAAGATTTCTCCCAATAAACAGCATAGAATTTTTCCCCATAGGCATAGCATTGGATTTTCTACCATAGGCTTAGCATTGGATTTTCTCCCATAGACTTAGCATTGGATTTTCTCCCATAGTCTTAGCATTGGATTTTCTCCCATAGACTTAGCATTGGATTTTCATCCCATAGATTTAGCATAAGATTTCTCCCAATAAACAGCATAGAATTTCTCCCCATAGACATAGCATTGGATTTTCTACCATAGACTTAGCATTGGATTTTCTCCCATAGTCTTAGCATTGGATTTTCTCCCATAGTCTTAGCATTGGATTTTCTCCCATAGACTTAGCATTGGATTTTCATCCCATA
>JAQIWP010000662.1:0-21808 GCA_034695525.1 Euzetes globulus | reverse complement strand
ATAGTGAATGGGAAATAAAAACATATTTTTCAATAAACTGTAACAAAATTATTGAATCGCATCACTAACTCATGTGAAGGGTTCACTCGAAGAGGTCGACAATTCTTATTATGATTTAATGAATAAATTAGAAAGCTTTATTCTTTACAACAAAATGACAAAACAGACTTTAATCACTAGTTATTTCACTAAAAATGATTAAATTCGTTGTGTATTAGTATTTCTCAATTTAATGAATAAAATTAAAATTTTTGAATATCTGGTAGGTTATAGTGAATCCCGCTTATAGTGAATTGATTTCTTGGGCCCGAGCCGTTCACTATAAGCGGGATAGAGTGTACTATCAAGTGCTAAAATTTACTGAAAGGTTTTCCTATATTTTTACTGGTGGTGCAAAGTATGAAAGACAGGAACTAAAGACATGAATCCCTTTTTATTGATTTTGGTTTTAAAATATGGAGAACAGAAATGAATGATTAATAGAATCAAGCTTTGACTGTATTACTGTATAAATTCTAGAGATAATTAAGTAATTTAAAAACATTTTCAATCGAGTTTGATAAATTTTCAGTTGAAGAGAATGAAGAAAATTTTGAAGATGTTTATTAAGGCAGTACAAATTACCTGATATTTAATTTTGTTGGTCTATAAATAATACTTTTAAAAATCCTTAAAATCAACTTGAGATTCTTTTTAGTGAAAATGTAATTGATTAGACTTCTTGAGTCCTCGTTATTATTATTTTTTAGATATTTAAAGCCTTAGTTACACAGCATTTATTTGGTTTCGCAACTTTGTGTCAATTTATTATCAAATATATCCTGTTGCATTTTGAAAGATAAAATCACTAATCTTATCTCACTGAAAAACTAATCATGAAACTAAACATCTAAACTTAAAGCGGATTTTCTATTTCACCACCCACATACGGTTATATGTAGACAATGTTCCGAGTTTTTATAAAGAGTTGGGATAATTTTTAAAAAATGATAATGTTGATTGCGACTAAAATGTCCTCATTGTTTGACCATGAGCATTGATTTTTGGATCTTTTTGTTGATTATTTATTTCTCTTTAAGATAAGACTCAATTGTCAAGTCTTGTATCAGATGTCTGTCCCATTCACTCATTTGTTGCAAAGCGTTGTCGTCTAAATAGGAATCGATGTCTTCGATGGGGTCTTCGCAGTGGTATTCCAAAAATGTCAGCATTTTATCCATAATTTCAACGGCAATGGGCAGTGAAACCGAAGGCTTAGTAGTCAATTGTTTGACCACTTCTAAGCTTATCGTTCGACTCTCTTTTGAGCCTTCCTTTAAAATCAATCTTAAAGTCACTGAAGACCAACAAAAGGATTGCTTTTATCCACAAATTCATTGTCGTCTTCGATGAATATTCTTAGAAATCTATGCAAAAACTGGTTTTTGACAAAATTCTTGTCATTTGAATGGACGGTGTCTTCAATTTTCGTCAGATAACCAAATCGTAAAATTTATTTAATTATAAAATGTTTACTGACTTTCATGAGTTTTATTTCGAAAAAAATGCGAATAATATCTTTTTTAAGAACGAGAGCCCAACAATCTGTGAATTTTTCACAAACCAATCAGAGAACAGCAAAGTTTTTACCAAAACTCGGGCCTACAAAACATTGAAATAAAATTTAGTGAAATACAGTAAAACCCATTTATTGTTTCGGAAAAATGCTTAAAATCAAACCCTTTAGACAATTAATCTTTAAGGGTGAGATCAGAGTTCGACAAATGATCGGACATCCAATGCCAGAAGTGCTCCGAACTAAAGCTAATCTTAGTAGGGTCCCAATAACCTAACCTAAAGGAAGAGCATCTGATCCTCTCCTGACCCATCCCGTCATCGCCATTGTCTTAAACTAACTGATCCATTGGTGTCCTAAGCCAAATCCTAACCCATTCACCGATAGCCCGGCTGTTATGGGACTTCTTTTTCAGCCTGATTAAATTGCATTACCCCATGAGCTAATGTGTTACCCCCTGAGCTAATGGGTTGATGTGCTAACTTTAATTAAGCTGATAGATCTTCATCTGGAGTCCAATGTGAAGCCGCCACTAAGTTTAAAGTAAATTTCCGTTTACTAACGGATCTAATTCTGATGTACAGCTTTACCACTAATCCCCACCCGAGTCGAGTCTATCCAGTCATGTCCTTTGAATTGAGTGAATCCAATGGGTGTGAATGCAATCAGATTCCATACTATTTGGCTATTTTCTTTTATTTATTAATAATAATTAGAGTATTTTTTTTATAGTGGATAAACGGTTTTCGAAGTCGAACGCTCTTAAAGTTTATTAATAAATTCCCGATTAAACATTTCAGAAATAAAATGCAATTAACTGCTTATTATTTTGAATTCAATACATAAAACATTAAAATAAATCTAAAGTCCCCTTAAATACAATCGATTCCTAATTATAAGCAAATAATTAAGACCTAGCGCGTGCAACTCAGAAAACCGTTTATCCACTATTAAAAAATACCCTAATAATAATCCTTATCTATTTTTTAGAAGGGTTTCTATTGTTCATAACATTTAGATTTTAGACAATTGTCGACCGAAAAAAAATGTCAAAATCAAATGAAAGTAAGTTTAAACTAAGCTTTGATTTCTTACACTTAAATGATTTGTTTAATTGTGGACAGACTGCAAGTGTGACCTCAAATACAAACAGTTGTCAACCATTGATATCAATGTATTTCCACAAATCAAATTGATTTTCATTTTCACCAAATATGATGCGTCGGATGTGATATTCGTGACCACATCTGATGAAGTATATGGTTATGGAACTAATAAGTATGGAAGACTTGGATTGGGTCACACCAATGCTGTGTTAGAGCCAACACTTATCCCCGAATTATGCGCCAAAAAGATTAAAAACATGGAATTCGGTCAACAATTTATGGTAATCCTGACCGAAGAATCTGAAGTCTATACGTCTGGTTACTCATCAGTCCAGGGAGTATTAGGGAATGGCATCACTAACAACACTTATCATAAACCGCAAAAGATTAATATTGGCAAATCAATGGTTAGCATAAAGTGCGGCGCCCACAGCACCCATTTGTTAACAGAATCAAACGAAATCTATTTCTTCGGTTATTCCTATTATTTGAATTCTGGTGTGTCTTTGCCTTCGATTATAAATGGGTTTAATAATGAGAAAATCAAATCCATATCTTCTGGTCATGTACATAACTTGGCACTGACTGATTCAGGAAAAGCTTATGCCTGGGGCCATAACAGTTACGGACAGTTGGGTTTAGGTAACAATGCCGCCAGTTCTCCGCAACTCATTCCAATGTTAGACAAAGTCATCAAAGAAGCTTATTGTGGTCATAATCATACTCTTTTGCTAACAACTGACGGACAGATCTATTCCTTTGGTGCGAATAATTTGGGACAATTAGGAAACGGTGATACTAATGATCAAAACAGTCCCAAATTGGTTGAATCCACCGTTAAATTCATCGAAATATTTGCCTTCGAAAACATTTCAATGGCTTTGAGTGAAAGTAATAATGTTATGGTTTGGGGGAAAACACGAAACTCTATTATTAAGGCTCCTTTTCAGACAAACCTGAACTCATTTCAAGAGGCCATTGATATTCATTGTCTAAACACCTTTTCCTATAAACCCTTCTCTTCTAAAGAAGTATTTTTCCCAAAAGAAATGAACCGAATATTGGAAACGATGGCCAAAGCTTTTAATGATCAGAAATACTGTGATTTAAAGCTTAAGATCCAACGCAAAGAAAGTGGAAAATTTGATTACATTTATGGCCACAAATGGTTTATCGCAAATAATTCCGAATATTTTGAAAGAATGTTTGCCAGCGATTGGTCCGAAAATAGAAGCAATGAAATAGAGATAACTGGATATTCATATGAAGCTTATTATCAGTTCATTCGATATCTTTATACCGATTATATCGAAACGGATAACTTGCAACTATTACTTGAAGTTTTCTCCATTTCTAACCAGTATTTGGACGAAAAGATGAAAACAAAATGCATTGAAAACATTAAACCCCTGATGAATGTCCAAAATGTTTGCTCCATATATTGCAGTGCTCTGAGAAACAGGTCCACAGAATTAGAAGAATATTGTTTTAAATTGATGTCCACCCAAATCAGCGAAATCACAGAAACCGAAGACTTCGACAAAATGGACAGCAATTTCTCCAAACATTTTTTTAAAAAGTATTTTAAAAATTTGAAACCAAAAGTCTAATCATTAAAATTCTTACCAATTTTGCTAAAAATTAAGATTAATTTTTGAAATGATTTTCTAAATTACAAAATAAATACTTTATTTTCAACATTTATAACATTTTACTTTCATTCGTGTATTTGTTTGAAAATTATTTGCTCTTAAAATACAAATTATTATAATTCAAAACTTGTTTAAAACACTCGATATTTTGATTATTTGATTCAATTTATTTTCCTCTAAATTATAATCATTTGAATAAATCTGTTGTTTAACTATTGATTTGATTAAGTATTAAGAAATGCGAAATCGTTTCGTTGATGACTGATGTGATTGAGTCGGGCCTCAGCCATGAGTGCCATACTGTAGAAGTACGTCAGTCCGGCCATTATCACCAGAGTGTGGAATATCTGATGGGAATTGAGCCACAGATCGAACATTCCGGGGGACAAACACTCTGGGATTTTATAGGCATAGAAGAGGGCGCCCATAATGTATAGACTTCCCATCAGAATCAGGAGAAGAATGGATTTAAACGCCAAATGAGCAGCAGTTGGACCGAATGTATAGAGTTGGAAATATAGGTGAGTGCACGGGAATATTGCTAGAGCAAAACTAAACATTCAACTCGATTCTAATATAAATTAATGATTTACCCGAACATCCATTCAATAAGAACACAATTACTCTGATTTTCCTCAATTCTGGTTCACTGAATCTGTCGAACAGGGATATCACCAGACAGGCCACAAATAGGAATACAGTTGAGGACAGGTATATATTCCTTTGGACCGAAGAGTGATAGAAGCCATAGTAAATCCAGGGACCGAATGAGGCCGCAATCAATAGTGTTATTCCGCAGTAATCCAGTCTAAGGACAAGAATTTTTAATAACAATATTATTATTTTTTTGATGAGAAATGTTATACTTAGCGAACAGTTTGAAAACACGTCTGGAATGACAGCGAAAAGTGTGAAACAGAGTCGATATCATTAGACAAGAAATAATTGCAGTAAAAAAAGCGCCGAAAATAAACTTATCGGTGATACCAAAGTTCTTATAAACTGTAAGACTTGTCGATCGATACCATAGAATAGCGAACATAACTGTTCCGATCAGATGAGTGAAGATATTCCCGCTTTCGTTATGCAAATGTGAGACCGAAGACCGCAAACAGTAAGTGAAGGACGGCTTCGGCGGTCGGAAACCTCTACGAATGAATTTGTTGTCTCCATACCACTCAGGGACAGACGTGATATCCAGGAGTCTCATAATTAGTCGATTAACAGATATCTAAAATTTTCAATCAATAAAAAAAGTTTCGACAAAACTTATAACTATATTCTGGACAGAGATGTGCCTTTCGATTGCTGTCATAAACGAGACATTATTTTATTGCAGAATATTGTGGGCAAACAGTATATGCGCTCAGGTCTCAGAATTGCCGGAATCGATGTTATGTGAAATATACTGACTGTTCAATGAAAGAGTTTTTGTTTAAATCAGTACAACTGCCGGAGAATTGTTGTGTTCGCGCAGATATTCTCGATAATAGCCCACTACCAGTCACAGTCTGACCACGAATATAATGGCAATTCAAATATAAATATTTAATGTCGAGGCAAATGATGTCCTTTAATGAGATTCGGTGTTTACTTAGAAACAGAATAATACGAATCCACTGAATATTTTCGCTGCACTTGACTCCAGTTCTGTGCGATTTTCTCTACTATTTTTCTTTTTTTTCTTCTTTTTCTATGCAATTATCGATCGCTCAGAGAATATAAATGCAGTAATAGATAGAAAATAATGAATTTTCAGTATATCTGCTGAGAAATAGACTAATATATTGACTATAAGCTTGCGTTGGAACAATTCATTTGAATTATTAATGAACAAGTTTATGATCACTGCTTTTATTCATTAAATATTGATCTGTGACCTATTCTTTTGCTTTTTTATCTGCCCCGACACCAAACACAGAATTATCGGCTTTTCATCCGATAAGGAATAATTAATTTCTAACCGAATTCTGAGTCAATAGTTAAGGAGTAAATCCTTCGAATGTCATCTATTTTTAGAATATCTCACATTTTATTGCCTTAAAAGAGAACAAAGAGAACAAATGTAAGACATTAAACACACCAAACATTTGTCTGTAAAACAGAATATTCTGGATTCTAATATTTAGCTCAGAATAATGTAGTGATGCAAAGTCTATTATTTTGGCTCAAATTAGTTCCAGTTAACACGAGTTGCATAAGGCCCGGATCACCTAGGCAACTAACGTCAAGAGATCCAGAATAAATTGATTCGGAATAAATCAGATCTCATTTCATCTAATAAGCAAATAAAGTGAAGACCAAATTGAGAATTGAAGCATGCAATAGAAAAAAATGCTCTGTACAAACATTGATTAAGTAAGTTAATTAATTGCGAAACCAAAAAAAAAAAATTTTACCCAACAATTTTTAGTTTATTTGACAAGTTTGAAAGTATTGCTTAATTTGCAAAGAAAAATGATCAGGTTGCACGCTAGGAAGAGATTTTTTAATTTTTATTGACCAGAAATATTTACTTGCGAATTACAAGCTTGAATTTATCCCTAGAATGGATTCGGAAAATTTAGGGATAATTAATTAATATGAATTGAAGAAAAAATCTCTATAATATTGAGCTCTAATATTGTGCATTAAGATGTACTTGTACCTTTTTTGGCATTTAAAAGACAAAAAGAATAAAGTACGAAATATAATAAATGGAAGTTCTCACTATAAGCTGGGCATATTGCATACTGGGCATATTGGATGATGGTCAATTGATATCAACTCAAGATTCTTGATAAGAATTTCTTTTGCCAGAATTTCTGGCTCTTTAATAAATGGGAACGTTGTCTATGAATGGCACGAATGAGTTGACTGTTTGTCATTGTTTTTGTTTACATTTTTTTCATTACGAAAATCAAAACTAAATTAAAACAAATCTTTTGATTAACTTTCAAATGAATAACTATTTGACTACAGATTCAAATGAAGAGTTAGTCCGTAGAGAATATCTTCAGCAAAGACACTATCAATTGCAAAATGAATTGCAACAAATGGCTCAGGAATTGCCAAAGTAAATGGGCTCACTCATTTCTAACTATCAGACCAATAAAAGTGCTACTAGATCAATTAATTGTCTAATTTCATAGTATATATCAGCAGAGAATGCCATACGAACTGCTGTCCAGTTTAGCCAACTGTTTGTTGGACACATCCATTGGTCAGATAGTGTCCGGCCTTAAAGACATTCAACACATCACTGAAAAGACTTTATTTGAAAAGAGACAGAAATCTATCGGAAAATTCAGAGGTTTTCCATTCAATTCATGTATTGCTATATGTCTTCAATATATCTTTTAATCTATTAAGAGATGAAAGTGGAACAGCAGAAGAAGCACAGGGCAGCCATTCTCGACAAGTCTATGACACAAGAAGACGTCGAAAGGGAAGAAAGAGTAGGAATTGCTCTCAATTTTCACAGCAATAACTTTAATGAATTGTCTGTCAATTGAATGACCAGAAATTGGACCGATATATAGAAGAAGAGACCAGTAAAATAGATATGAAGACAATCACCGAATTGGATCAAGTGGTGAGTCACTCACTTCCTCGATAACCCCAATTTTGTCTCTAAATTTGCCAAAAATAGTTGAATAAGTGATGAAATGATTGATTTGAACGGACAGGTCAGTGACCAACAGGTGACACTCGAGAGGGCCGGAGTGCCCGGATTTCACGTCACTAACAACCCGACCGAAATCCGTCTACAAATGTATATTTTGGAATTTATTGCCCGTCTGTCCACTGAAACTTAGACCCGGATCTCATTAGTGGCTATTTTTAAGTAATTTATTTGTAAATTAATTTATTTTTTACAAAAATATATTATAAAAACTTAAAACATTTTGATATTAAATGAATTCATTTAAAAGTTATCAATAAACTGAATAATTTTTCGCTAATCTCAAGTACTACGCTTACACATCCAAATGACCAAGTTTACTTTTTCTGCACGAACTGTACTTTCTTTAAATGTTTGAACGAAAACCAAAATTAAGAAATGGATAAAAATTCAATTTGTTTAATGTTTTCATTAAATAAATGCGAAAACAAATAGGAATATAAATAATGAAATGGTTTGTCTTTTAACCAAAACTTTGAATTCATTTCAAAAGCGAAGGGGACAGAGAGGGCAGACTCAAGTAAGTACAGATTTGTCTAAAATAAGTTCAGTGAATGGTTGAGTCCATTGAAATGGTCTGGATTCAACTGAAAAGGAACACAAATGGTGTGAAAATGAAAACATAATGGCATCGATTGCTTTGATTTGTACTAAAATCCGAATTTAAGTTCAAATTGAGTGCAAATTCAGTTAAAATGAGTACTCCTTTGAACTCAAACAACAGTTTCGTTTAGTTTTAAATAGAGAAGTAAATCAGGTGTCGACCAAACTGTCATACAATAGTACTTTTTGGGCACACGTTCGGGCATCGGCTCCACTAATGTGAGCCATACACTCAAATGGACACATGAATTAACATTGATCTCAATATTTAATATCTGGGCTTAAAAAATAGGATTTGCAAAAAATTCTGAATTAGATCTGAGTTTAAGAAACAAAGTATAGAACAAAAGCAAAACAAAAGTAGTGCCACAAAAAGTAGTTCCAAAAGTCGTCGCTCCAAATGCCAAATATAGTGGCTTTCAATTACAATTCACTTTCTTTAGCACAAGAATTACCTAAATTTTGCGTAACGCCTGACCGGACAGCCATAAGCCCATAAGTGTATCACTCATATTATCTTTTAGCCTAAATTTGAATGCCTATTGAGCACTGAATGAGTGGTTCGGCCAATAGTGAAGAACTTCCTAACAATTCTGTTGGAAACCTATAAACCCCAAAATTGGCGATTTGTAACAAAACTGTCCTGAACTGAGGCACACAATGGTCTGGAACTAGTGGTGTGGCCTTCAAATGTGAACTAATTCTGACCCAAAGTTCCTCAATACTGTCCCATTCACCTACTTTTGTCACCTACTTTGCACTCACAGTAGACCAGTCAGACCTTCAGATGTAAGGCAAGGCCAGTATATGTGCAGAGCCGACGCTGACTTAAAGGAACAGTCGACTGCACTCGCCTCAAATCCAAAGCTTAATTTAAGGAAGACATCAGTTATTGTGCTGACCTCTAATATATAGTTCACTCAATTTTGTTGGCTTTTTGTTGTTTTATGCATTAATTAAGTCATTCTCTGCCATAACGTTATGTGAATAAACTGTAAGACTATATTAGATATAAAGTGTGCCAACGCTTTAACAATCAGTTTATAAGGTCATCAAGGTATAGGTGCTCTCTATCTGTGTCTCTGTTCACTCTGTATCGGAGTCGCCCTTAACTAATAGATGATCGCATTTATAAAACATATATTTTTAACATTTCTTGTATTCGACTCTTTCCTGGTTTTGTTGAACTAAATAGTGATCCCTTTTATTCTAATTTCTTCACAATTGAACTCTTATTCCCCCAAATAGGAGTCAGAATCTCTTTTCCTCGCCTTTTGATGTCACGAATAGGAATATATTTTTATCGACTTATTCTAGTTCCTTTTTTGAGTTCAATTTGAGGTGAGGTACGGCCAATTGGTGTCACTTTATGTAATTTGTCTTCGCTATTGCTATGGATATGAAGAGCTCTCATGTCTTTCCATTAGAATTATTGATCTGTTATTCCCATTGTTTTAATGTGTTTTTAGGATAATATTTTCAAATCTAATTTGAATTACAAAAGAAAAAATAATATTATCTGTATTTTAATGAAATTTATTCAATTGAGACTTTAATTCTATGGAAAAAAAACAATTTTTGAATAAAATGGACATTTTTTTAAAATTTGATATATAATAGAGTTTCGTAAAACATTAGAAATATTTTTATTAGATTTGAAGGAAAAAAAATTGTTTTATTTGCAAATAATAATTAAATGAATTTATTTGACGTAATGCTGACGACAATAGTAATAGAAATAGACGTATAGTTGAATAAAAGAAAAATGATGTGAAGAAGTCCTTCGGTGCTACACATCGGCAACAGTACAGTGTAGTAGAGAGAGAATCGACCGGAACGTATTGGGAGGACATGCGCCTCTGATGTCCTGTTCAATTTGAAGCCAAGGTTAGGATGCGATCTGAAGTCGAGGCGTTACCCATGAAACTGTGTCAGTCCACAGCGATGAAGGTCGAAACTGAGTTTTCACGGCCACCCGGCGCTCTCGCGACTAGTTCAAGGTTCGCTCTTACCTGATGCTTTACCCTTTCTGTTCGCATCTTTTCCGCGATGTACTCTTGACATTGGATACACACTCCTATTGGCATTAACTGCACTGCACTTACATTGCCGATGACGACAACCGCCAGAACTCGTCCCCCAATACCACATACTTTTGCCTCTTATTTAATTGATTGACATTTAATATCGAAGGCTTTGTTACCAAACATATAAACTGCGAATACAACTGTCTCTTAAATTAAATGTCCTTTACTCAAAAATTATCTATTTTTCAGTTCTCTTAATCAGTTTTGGGTCTTCTATTTAAAGATTAAATACTAATCATATGCTTCTTAATCCTATTCTGTGATATTGAATGTCATTTAGATTTGTTAAAAGCAATTAATTTTTAGAGAAGACCTTTGAATTTGTCATTGAATTCAATGCTAACTAAGAGATGGTTAACAACAGTATCAGCCAATTGTCTCTAAGTTTGACTTCAATGTTAACACTATTTGATTATAACTACTAATTATGTATTTTAAGGGAAATTTGGTGACTGTGTGAGCACTCAGGCATCACAATTGACTTAATTAGCCATTGAAAAGCCGAGTCTTATATATACTTGTGCTGTGTTACGCATTGGAGGACAAGTACGCCACTGATGACCCATTTATGCCATACCATTGTCTTCAGTAGTATTGAGTGGTTCGGCACTTTTCGAACTCAATTTTGTTGTTCTCCTGATTGGATGGCGAGATAGGGATGAGTCTAATGTGGCGGTTGAGGGGCTCTCAGCACGTCTGCCAACGACAAGCACAAAGTCGTTTAGAGTTCAGAGCATAGCTTCCCATTAGTTCAAAGCTCTGGCGAAGGTTAACCTCGAAATCTGTTTTTCAGTTTTTGAACTGTTCTTCGCATTTGCTGAAAATGAACTGATCTCTTCAGCTCTTCTACGCAGACGAGACCTTCGGATAATTGTTCTCAAGTCTACAGACTCTGCCATATCTTTCAATTCATAAATTTTCCTCAAATGAATAGTTAGGCAACAGTTGATCCGACTTTGTCTTATGTCTATTGATCGCTAAGAAGACGTTTAATCCATTTATTAGTGTTTTAATATTTAATTACTTTGTCATCAATTAATTCTATTTAATTGAATTAATAACAGAATTCAAACAATCTTTAAATTATAGGCTTTTATTTTAGAGTCAAAACACGTAATCATATTTCAAGTTTGAAAACAGTTTTATATACAATTAGTAATTAAATCGTTAATTAACCCCTAATTTATTGGTTATTAAAGTCATTTATAATATTTATTCGATGACTGAATTCAACAGATATCTCAACACACGAATAGATAATTAGTTCTTCTAATGGTTTCGATAATTATCCAATAATTTATACCCGGCTTTTAAAAATTCAGTAGTTTTTTGAAAAACTATTCAATATTTAAGCCATTAATCAATTTTTAGTCTAATTATAAATCAATACTCTTGGCATAGGTTTTGCATAATACGATGAGATTTCTAGAAATTAAAATTGTATTCATTAATTATAATTGAATGGAGCATTCATTTCGATATTAAGGGTAAGTTGTTGCCATTTTCAGTGCCCTTGGTACAGTTTAGCTTAAAGGAAAGAAATCGATTTTTTGTCCACAAATATTGGAATAACCTAAAAGATGTGTTGAATTTGGGTAAAAAGCAGAGGTAAGGCTATTGTGGCAGTGCCTGCAATAGAGCAACAGTAGACTAGTGTGGAGTCGATGCAGCCCTGAATGGCATCCTTGAGCCTCGGAGGCAGTCAATGGCAAAAGTGCTCTCACTTTCACTCATACATCCAATACATCCCTATTTTTAGTTATGGATCCGATGGAAAGTGAAAGTTCGAGGAAGTGATTTGATTTACTGCTTAACTCTTTCGTTACTAAACTCACTTTTGAAGGACTGAATCGTCAGTTTGAATGTTACAGAGCGTCGTCCTCCACAGCGCACAGCATAAGCAGGCAGTTCTGTGACCCTAAACACACAACTGAAGGAGACCTAAAGGTAACGCTTCCGTTCGGAGCGCAGGGGAAAGACGTTTGAAGGAGGATTGTCTGCTTGTGAAGGACGAACGTAGGGCAACAGTTTTCGGACATTGCCCTATGTTTGTGCCATGTGTTTGCCCTGTATTTGCCCTCGCCCCACTCACTCTCCCAAGGCTCATATTGAATGACACTCGAGTTTAATGTACACAATATATGCTTACAGTTCACCAACTTTTTTGACTTAACAGTTCTGATATTCCGAACTCAAAACTATTTCAGTTATGGGTTCACGAACTGACTCAACGGAAGCCAAATGTTTTGATACTAATTTTTACAGTTCACTCGCTTTTATCAATTACCCCCATTTGTTATTCTGTACTAGTTCTTCAACATATTTACTAACAACTGTGCTTTCTTTATTTTTCCGATCAAATCATAATAAAGTTTTAAAGTATTTAATTTCGCTTTTACTATGTCCCCCATTCCCCCCCCCCCGAAATATTTTTGCAAACCTATTGACAAATTTTATTTTGAATTACAAGAATAATAAATCACAACGGATTTGTTTCGAACTAAGCAATGCACAAGATCAATTCTGTTTTTTCATAGACAATGGTATCACCAAAAACTATTTAGTAGTTAAGTAATACATTCAATTCAACAGAAGACGGAAAGGGAAACCGTTTTCATTGAATTAGTCACTGAATTTGTAATCTTCTAAAGTGGTCAACTTTGGTTCTAGGGCAGAATAGGTGCTACTTTTCCTGAAACTCTTTAACAAAAATTCACATTATTTTAAGTCAAATGCAATCCTTTGAAACAAATGGAAACAACTTTTATTTTTTTAACGTTTAAAGTTTTGATTTCTTCTGAATGTAACGAAAATTTCAAACTTTGTTCACTCGATTCTTCGGTAAAGTAGTGTTTGGCCAATATTTCCGGGGCCTACCTCTGGCTCTCTTGACTATATTTTGACCTTCTCCAATCTTTGTCTTGCGGTTAGCTTTATTGTTAACCCGAACCGTTTGGATAAAAGTGAAAATATGATATTTGCGAGCATTCAGAGCCAGTTTGGCCTCAATATTGAAGTATTCGGTGGAGTTCCGTTGGCACAGACCTAAACATCGAAAGAAATTTCGCTTTTCTTCACTTATTGGCTCCACTTCTGGCCTAACAGATGGGATATCCGTTTGTATTTTAGGTGAACTGTCACTGAGTAAAGACATTTAAAGAACAGTTGTGGTCTTCAATTAAAAGGATTGAATACCTGATGTCTTTATCGAAACTAAAACTCTGTCTTTTAATTTGTCTTTCTCTGAGTCGTTTGACTGTCCATGGATTGAATTTGTAACCTGGCAAAACTTGCAAATAAGAAAACTTTCTTAATTTAAAATGAGTGTCAAACCGGGAAATTGTTTCAAATATTGTTCTCGAAATTCTTGGGCTTTTCTGACAAACACTTGCTTTTTGTTAGATTCTAATTCTCTCCAAAGAGAGCCTAAAAGCTGAGTGATATCTTTATTGGCCAGTCCCGGGTTCTCCTCAATAAGTTTCCTTCGGTTCTCACTACTAAACAAAAAGAAAGGGTTGGGCGAACGGCACAAATGCTTCTTAACAGTTGCTTCCATTTGTCTTTTATATTAAAGTTTGATAATTGAGTGCTCTTTGGAATGAATTAAATTTGGAAATGATTTGTTTTTAACGTCTATTTAAATAAGAGTTGGGATAACGCGCTCAACATTTTATTACATATTCATTGACTTCTAAGTTGAAGAATGATAATTAAATTTCAATCAGAAGACAAAAAGGTGATATCAACTGATTATGACATTGACCGCCAACTTCAACAATGCAAAACAAACACTATTATTTTAACTGGATAGAACTGTATTTAGGAATCCTACTTGAATTATTCTAGACATAACTTCATTGAAACATGCTCCATCTGTCGATTAACAATTAAATTAATCATAAACATTTAACAGGGGGTTTGTAAGCCTTCGAAAAAAAAATTAAGGAAAGGTTTGAAAAAACTTTTTTATTCAGCGAAGTTGATTAATAAAATAATTTAAATAGTGAAGGCCAGTGGGGTTGGGGCACACCTCCACACAAGTGTAGGATAAATGACTGGTCCGTACAAATCAGAATATATGTTATGGATTTCCAAATAATTTATAAATTTAGATTTTACGACTGAAAATCAACTGAAATAATGCTCAGATTATTGACATTCTGTTTGAGTGTTTATACAAAATTAACTGGATGCTTAATAATGTATTCATAGATATAAAAGATAGGATGTTCTCTACGAGAGGTTCCTTTAATAATCTTGCCAATAAGCATACATAGCCACAGAAGATTCATTGCCTTTGAAAATATTTGCTAAAAAAATATTTGGCGTAATTACTATCCATTTGTTCGAAATCTGGTGTTTTAGTCACAGAATTGACATTTTTCGACATAAATTCAAAGCAATAATCTTCGAGATCTTTAGATCTGTTCAATAAAGCACTCGAGTAAAGCGAACAAACGTTATGTTCAGTTATCCGGCTTTTAATACTCTGAACGCATTTTGTTTTTAACTTTTCCTCCAAATACTCGTTAGAAATGGAGAACAATTCCATCAATACTTCCATGTCTTCAGTTTCAATCAAATCAGTATAAAGATATCGAATGAACTGATAATATGCTTCATAAGAATATCCTTGGATTTCAATTTCATTGCTTTCATTCTCAGACCAATTGTTAGCAAACATTCTCTCGAAGTGTTCGGAGTTTTCCTCAACAAACCATTTGTGGCCATAAATGTACTCAAATTCTTCGCTGTCTTTGTATTTGATTTTAAACTTCAAATCACTATTTTTCGGATTATTAAAGGCTTTGACCATCGTTTGGATGACTCTATTGAATGATTTGGAAACAAATAAGTCGTCAGAAGAAAGTGGTTTATATGTGAATATATTTTTGCTGAACGTATTGATGGCCTCTTGGAAGGACCGGATCTCAGTCTTGAATGAATCAAAAGTACTGCCCTTTGTTTGGCCCCAAATAACTATTCTTTGGGATTCACTCAAAGCCATGGATAGTGTGTCGAAGGCATAGATATCCGCAAAATTACTTCCAATCATTTTGGGAAGAGTCGAGTAATGGGTCTCTCCTTTTTGTCGACAGCAGTCGAAACCGAATGAATAGATGTTTCCATTTGTTGTCAGAACAAGACTATGATTATCGCCACAAGAGATTTGTTTAACCAAATCATTGTCTCCTAATTTGATGAGTTGTGGGGTTTGAGTGTCCTGGTGATGGCCCAGACCGAGTTGGCCGTAGTTATTCCAACCCCAAGCATACACATAGCTTTCGTTTGTGAGGGCCAGAATATGGTCAGTACCGCACGATATCTGAATAATTTGCTGGTCTCTGAACTCATTCTTAAGGGTTGGAGTATTGGTGGCCGTGTTTTCTCGGGGTCGGTATCCGTACCAATAGATCTGATTTGATTGAGTCAATAGAAAAGTACTAAAAACGCAACATTTGATGTCAACCACTATTTCATTGTTTAAATTGAGTTTTTCTGGTCTACGATAATCCCCCGAATCGTTTCCATTGCCTAACATTCCTCGACAGTCATAACCACAGGTATAGACTTCTCCTGATTGAGTCAAAGCCACCATAAACTGTGAACCTAACTGAATATCTACGACATTTTTGGAGCACAGCTCTGGAATCATTGTCGACTCTTTCACAATATACAAGTGCCCGAGGCCAAGTCTTCCGAATTTATTCGAACCAAAGCCATAGACAATATCGCTGTTTGTGATGAAGAAGACGTCCCAAAACTTGGCCTTAAATCTGCTGAAAATGAATACCGACTTGATTTGAGTCAATAGGTTTTCATCGATTTGCGACAACTGATCGTATTTGAGGGCATTCTTCAAATCTAATATTACATATTTGTCTCATTTTTTATTAATAAAGTTCATAGAAAATAGGATCGAGTATTACCTTGGTGAGTTTGCATCATAGTTCCAACAACTTGTTTAACTCTTGAACCAAGAATCTATTAAACAATGTTTCAATGTAAATGATGACAACCATTCAGATTTAAAAATGACTATTACATGACTATTACTATTGATTGCAACAGAATATCAAAGTTTATTTGTTTTATAAACTATTGCCATAATATTGTGTAACATTTATCTGATAAGAGTCAAGAATCAGAAACGATTCATTGTTTAAACGCCATCTCTTAGTCACTAAATCCCATCTGTTTAAAATTCTTTAGTAATTAATTACCTTGCTAATATTAAAATAATCATTGTTTAATAACATTTAATAACATTTAAAATGATTCAAATTACTCTAATTAGTCCGATTAGAATAAACTTGTTTCTTTTGGATAAATAGATTCAAACAGACGGCAGTTATCTGAAGCAATTAACAAATTATATTTAATGTAAAATTAAATTAACATAATTATTTATTAACCAGAGGCAATCATTCGCATTGATTTTACACTTGCTTTAGTTTGAAATATTGAATTAAAATATTTGGTTTTGAATATTATTAGAATTTTCAAACAACTAATTAATTTTAAAAGTTTTTTCGAAGAAAACCTGTAGGAGCTGGAAATTGCCTAACTGTGATCAGAGAGGCAGAGGTAACACCTACTTTGCATAATTTCCCAGGACCGATAGATTGTTTTTAGCTCAGGGATGGCCATAGCCAAGGTGAGACTTAAACTGAGACTTAAGGATGATAAAAAGGAGGGTATTTTTCCTAAATCACGGCCGGAAATGGCACCGGAAGTGGCCATTTTGTTTCTTACTCCTGCTTAAATCCAGTTAAATTACGCTTAATTTAGTCTAAATTACTTTAAATTAAGTTTAATCCAGTTTTATTTGTGGCTGAAAATTTTTTAGAGGGGGGAGGGCTCGCTTTTTAGCGTTTTTCCTTTGAAATTTTTCCAAATTGTCTGGATTGGTATTTTTGGAAATGTTCCTGCTTTAACTAATATTCTCTTCTTGTGTAAACAATTTTGATTCATTGTTAAAGTGAAGGTTAATTTTAATGTCTGTCAGGCCTTAAATTTGTCCCCAAATCGACATTAATTAAATTTAAATTGTTATCAACGGTTTAGCAGTTCTGTTAAATGCAAATTATTTTTCTTGGATTCCATAGGTGTGGGCAACTGTTCATCTGATAATTATATGTTGTGCAAGTTCACTTCATATTGTAATCAGTGGCATTTGCTCTAATTAAGCAATTATATTTCTTTCAATTAATTCAATCCATTTTAGACTAATTGATGATTTCCTCCTTCACTATTAACATTCATTTTAAATATTAGTCTTAATTCAAATGATTTAAATCTGTGTCAAATTTCCTTTGAAAATTCGCTCGACTTAACCCTGAACAATTATCATTTCTAATAGTTAGCAACTCTCCTAAAAGTTCAACTAATTCATCTTGGCATTTGAATTTCAAGCGACAGATGTCAGAATAAATTTGAAGTTTTTTTTTAGAAAAATATGAATGTAAGCCTGTCCTCAGATATATATAGCCTGTCCTCAATAGGTGTCGGCCCTCATCAGAAGTGCTGAAGTGAAAAGTTGTGCTGAAGTTTTTGGAACTTTTTTGGTGGGAATTAGTTCTGACATAAAATCACAAGAATTTCATTTTAATTGCATTTCTTGTTTTTAAGAATGTCTGCGATTTTGAGTGCAATTATTTTCGATTAAAATTTTTGTCCGAAATTTTATTGGAAATACTTTTTTTCCATCACTTTCTTATCGATTGATTTATGATTGCATTAAATAAACATTTATTTGATTAGACTTTTTGAAAGTTAATTAATATTTGTTTTAAACCGAATTTCAATTCAATCTAATGAGTCATAAAATATCCAAAGAATTCATAATTAAAAATAATTATTATCTCTAATTAATCGCACCTCAAATGAAGAGTAAAGAGATATTTATTTATAATTTTTAATTATTTCGATAATTGCTTTGATTACAAAAGCGTTAGTAATTCACAAACGAAGTCAACTGTAACTCAATACTCAAACAGTGAAAGAAATTGTCGTTTAATTGCATTCAATAGTGTTTTGCTATTTAACGGCTATTATCTTAATTTGATTTGTTTTTCATTTAATTTCTTATAACGAAATCAAGTCTTTTGTAAACTATTTTGTAGTCCATAGCGTGAGAGAAGGATCAGCTCAATTCACAGCTCAATTCCAGCGCTCATTTCACAGATCAATTGAAAACTGATTCCAATGTCTATATCTATCTATAAGTGGAATCACTGACTCTTCTCGTGTTTCACTCTTTTTCTCTGTTAATAATCACTTCCACTCCTTAGAAGTTCCCACAAAAGGCAAAACAAAAAACCCCTTCAAATCAACTCTTACGGCACAGTCAACATCGACATAAGACTAGCGTTTTTCAGCATTCTCTCTCTCTCTCTCTCTCTCTCTCTCTCTCTCTCCCTCCCTCCCTCTCTTCTCCCCTTTTCCCGCTCTGTGAGCCCACAATTGAATACTTTCTTTAAATGAACGCATTATTTGTTTTATAATTGAAATCTAATTCCAAGAAATACCGAACAAAGAAATAAAATGACTTTGAAATTAGTTTTTCTGAAGAATTTGCAATTCGTTAAACTCTTGATTAGAAGAAAAAGTTTTGTCTTTCAAAAAACTGTAGGCTCTCTTTGATACAAAGTTTGAGAAATGTTTAAGTGAAAACAATTTATAATTCTTTCCAAATGGTTATCACAAATATTTGATTGAGTTTTCAAAATCAAATTTTTCAAAAAAAACTTTCCTATCGTTTCAATTAATTTTATAAATTGACTAAAACTTGATTTTTAGATTTCAAATGTTTTTTTCTTCTTTTGCTTTAATAGCAACTTTGAAAGTTGTAGTGAAAGTGTTTCGCTCTTTTTCTCTGCTCTCAACTATTCATTTGATAACTAAATTACAGAAATCATAGACAAGAAAAATCAAAAATGATTTTCAATTATGGTTTCAATTATTTTTGCGGCATATCTTTTGCATACATAGACAGTAGAGAACAACAAAAATGAGTTTTAGATAAATTTGAAGCAAAAATTATTTTGTCGTGAGTTTTAAGAGATAAGCAATTATTTAAGCAGTCATTCAAACATTGATTTCAATAGACTTTAGTTTTCAATTGAATGAACAAAATAGAAAAATAGAAGTGTTTCATAAGGAAAGAGACTCTTAATAATACTGTGGTATAAATACTGTTATTAAGCTATGAAAGCGTTTTGCAATGGGATGAGAGGGCAGAGGCAGGTATAAGAGGCGAAAGGCATTAACCAAAATTACATGGCTTTTGATGAGTCAATCAATACAATAGAAAATTCGAAGAAAGAATGAGAAGAATATTTTCAATACTGAACGCCAGTGTCTGCTAAGAAACATATGGAACCACTAAATGCAAAGTTTAAAGAAATCTGAGCCTTCAATCGATCGGCCATTTGTCACATACAGAGTACCAACACTTTATGGATGTGTGACTCACACATTGCGATCCCTTATTGGGAAGCAATCTATGCATTTGATCTATTCGTTCGCATATTTCGCTCCGACTGTTATCCTTCAGAGAAATCTTTGGTCAAAAATCTTTCATCGAATTCACATTTGGATAGAAATGAAAGAAATACTGTTTTTCTGTTTAGAAAAACTAAAAAATAAATTAAACGAAAACTTTTCAAAACCACTGATTGACTGATTGTCTCGATCGAGAATTCCCATCGCCCCTGCTATAATTCAAAATACAGTGCCAGACCTGGATATGGTCTGGTATTGAGAGGAGAGCCAGCACTCACTCAATGTCTTTGTGGCCTCAATAGAGCTATAAAATTAGATAATTTGAAAGAGTCTTCTCCTGTGAGCACTCAAGAGCTATATGTCTAAAAAATTTTATAATTTTTCTCTTCCACTAATGGGTGGGACTGTTCTGACTGTTGTTATACTCAAATTACTTTTTATTGCCTGTCATTTCACTTTTACTGGTTATTGTATTCAAACAGAGAAATACTGGTTTACATAGATTTGCAAATTGCAATACCGGACCACTTGTCTCAGTCTAACTCTAATAGCAATCCATGAGTCGGAGGAATAAATACTTGGATTTCTTAGTAATTGATGGCAATAAAAAGTGGAGAACTTTTTTATTATAAGCCTCACTATTATAGACAGGTATTGAAAACAAATTAAACATTTTTTATTTTCTGGTTTCCCATAAATCTCTTGGAGCTAATCTGATGCCACACAAGTCAGACCCGATTCCTTTCTTTGGCTTTCAAAAAGCTTTTCTATTATTCTGAGCACTGATTGAAATTTGTCATAAAATTTATGACTAATAATATGGTTGAATGAATTTCGGTTCTATTCTTCTCAGCATTGAGTCTATCAATCAAACAAAATGTACTCAATGTTAGTGTTTGTCAATCAAAGCCAATTTGTTATGCAATAATAGACAGTATATACCAGAGCCTATCCATCGGTGAAATGCCTTATCTGCGCCCACTTTCGTTTAAAAGCACAGCCAATATTGGAAACAGAAATTTGTTTTGACGTAAAAGTTGTCAAAATTAAAAATCTCTATTTTATACTCATATATAGCACCAGTTGTTTATGGCTTTTGATAGCTATGGATAACACATAATGTGGAATGAATTTTAAATTACGGCATTTTTTAAACTTTTGGTTTACTTTGAAGAGTTCAAAGTTTATCGTGAAATACCATTCAAAACATTCTTCTTTTCAATTAGTTATGCGAAAAGTTTCGGTTTTTCGTAATTCTAAACAATCGAAAAATATTTAAATCGTCAAATAGTCTCTCTCTCCCTCTCTCTCTCTTTCTCCCTCCTTCCCTCCCTTGTTCTGACTGTGAGTCAAATGAGAAAATTCTATTTATAGTAGAGATTTATTCAATTTTAAAATGAGTTAATGCATAACCAAAAGAAAGAAAGAGATTCAGTGGAAAAAAGTTTTACTTAATATTTGTGACTACAATACTCTTATGGCTCTAATGATATTCGCAAAAGTATTGTTTGTATTAAGATTTATAATAATAATGAAATGATTGATTACATCACAAGTGCTCAAAGAGAGAGACAAGTAGGGAAGGAAGGGAGGGCGAGAGAGAGAGAGAGAGGGAGAGAGAGAGGGAGAGAGAG